>QNGE01002394.1:22619-110032 GCA_008508345.1 Paragonimus westermani
TGCTTTTTCTGATCGTTTGTACACAATCGGCTCGCATATGCTGCCTGACTAATCCAGTTCTAATAAATGTGAAACATAACCGATCTATTTTAAATGTACACGAATCTGGTCGGAACGTGGCACTATCGGAGCGCTCAGATGTGCATCCTCAAACACGACCGACTGGACAACCCGTATGAACACAAAATAGACCGCCATGAGTGTCAAACAGAAACACCGCACAAATGAAGCTCAGGCTAATCAAGTGTTACGGGTCACCGTCTACCTACACAGTGATCAACCCTATTGACACCAACCAATTAGATGCATTATACACGGAAATACTCGTTAGTACGTTTGTCGACAACGATACATCGGTGATGCTCAATGGTCACAAGGCCGCCAGAAGGAAGACGGGGAAGGTAAGGGACCTAATTCACTTAAAAACCGTCCAAATTCCATGCACACCATGAAGACACCGGTCAGTTGCAAACGAGGCAAATATCGAATCCGTGTGACATTCGCTGTTCCGCCCCCATTAACCGCGCCCACCTCACAAACAACGTGGACGCCATCTCGTCCGGTGCCCCAGGCTACAACAAATGCATCCAACTCCCGGCTGTGTCCGTCTCTAGAAGTAGGCTGTGTCGATTATAATCATTTGTCACAGCAAGCTCATTCGCACCACATTTGTCTTGTAAATCGACAGACAACAACAGGGAAACAGGGTGTGAAAATTACGCCAATAAAGTTACGAACAAGACTTGTTTTGTGCGCCTGACCATCAGGTTAATTGCAACACAATAAACATGAACATGCCAATTAGACCCAGTGTGAAAATCGCTAACTAACTGCTGGGATCCGTGTGTTTGATGTTGGTTGCGTCAACAGTGTTTCGATTGATGAGTTCGATTGACTGTAAGTGTGGCGATGTTAAACTTCCGCACCTCTTCTGAGTGCAGTCGTCAAGGTTGTGCGATAGCACACTGGTGGTCTTGGTAACGGTCAATATGCGAGATTTTTCCATCTCAAAGTAATATCCAGGAAAACGGAATGAGGAGCAGTGCAAATGTCTTAAGAAAATTGTCTCACGGAAAGATTTGGGTAACTAACATCACGATCGGAATTTCGTCGTCAAAAGTCATGTGACATGCAGACAAGATGTCGACGAGTGGCATAAGCTGTCATATGTAATCGGCAGACCTGCGCACATTTCTACTCAGAGTAGGCGGGGTGATTGTGGAATGTTCACATAATCCAAACGACTACCTTCAGGTTAACACATACCTTAGAAGGATAAGGAAGCAGCACATACTGTACCAAGTTGGACAAACAAAGAGAGACACTCAACAAGCCATTGGAAGAAAAGTCCAACAGTTACCAGTTCACCACGGTTAAAGCGTTCAACACACGTGCAAGTGTGTCAGTGGAACGAAATGAGGAGGAATGTAAGCTGACCAAATTCTTCCTGGTTCTCACTCTAACTTTGCCACAATGAGCTTGGCTGTGTGCTGCCGGTCAAGTGAACAATAGACAGGTTGTTCAGATCGATCGCATAGTACACTTGGAACGATACGCACACATAAAGCATTCACTGAGTAGTAGACTTAGGCAGATGAAAACAGCAATCAGCTAAGGACTTTTGAACGTGAAACCGCAAACACCCTTCAAGGACATCATGACTTATGTGGCGAGGGACAAGTGTGGAGCAAAGTGCCTATCGTAGACGCGCAACCTGAGAAGGAAAAGTCTATCCATGAAGGCCATTCAGTGACGAAAATCGATAGTCAAAAATAAGTGTTGTACTAGAATCGAGCGAAAACGCGTGTTTCGTAGGGTTCAGGTATTGGCCGGAACAAGTGGGTTTCCTACGAACAGTTCTTCTAACGGAAACGTCTTTCCGAGGACCTATGAGTATATTTAGAAATGGCAGGCAGTTGTTGACCTTCAAACTCACAAGTAACCTTCAGGTTAGAATGACAACAATTTAGACGGTGCACCAGGTTATCTAACACCTGTTTAGAACAACTGAATAATCTAGTGAACCTTGGTAAATATTCTTGAAATTGTGGGAAATGTATTGTCAAGACTGCATCCGCACACTTAGGAATCCTCACCAGCTCTTGAGGTGGTCAACATGTCCAACACAGAAACGTGTCACATGGACGCTCAATCATTGTTCACTAGCCTAAACTTGATTGAAACAATCGACTTTTCACGTGACCATATTCTGGCTCATCCGAGTTGAACATGTCTACCAGCTCCGATTCCCAAAGATCTGCTACTTTCGTGCACACAGAATGTCAAGTCTCATTTCAACGATGGTGACTGCAAACACTTTGACTGAGTAGCATTACGAAGCTCGTTGAGTCCATTGTTTACTGAAGTTTTCATGGCGAAACTAGAACAAAGTGCTTCACATGCAAACAGACAAATTGTTCTTTGCAAGAGATAACCGAATAATATCCTGATAATCGCCAAACACCAGAATCAAGTTGAAAACCTTCTGGTCAGCTTATACTCACCCCATGCCAACATTTATTAACATGCGAACACGAGGGCGGCAATTCAACGGCTTTTCTCGGCTTTCGAAATAATATTATGTCCGAATAAATTTGAAGAACACAACGCATAAAAACGCGGACTAGTGTGAACGCCACGACATCAAATTCGTAAGATCTGTTCCAATGAGACCATTTCTGAGAAGCTCTATTCCGTGAGTTGATATCAAAAATGGATACCCCTCCGTTTTATCTACAAGCACGTCAAGCCCTTCGACCATAAACCGACCAACAAAACAGGATCAAGATAACCTGCGTTCATACGCAAACAATCGCCTTCGGATGACGAGTGCTCGTGCAGTCCGACCGAAAGAATGCACCGTTTTCAAGGGTCTAATGCACAATTCAGCCTCACCATTATGAAGAGAGGTCAAGTTGTTGGCCCGGTCATCACATTCAACTTGTGATGACGAGATATCAACTCATAATTGCTCGAGTGTTCCCAAGCCGCACCAATCACTAATTGCCGTCCAACCCTATTTACGTATAAAATGTTAACTCAAACAGTCTCTCTGTCCTACGACGGCTAAAACTCTTTCTTGTCGCGTATGATCCGGGGTTGGCCGTTCATTCTACTGCTAACCTTATGTTGTACACACGAATATATATGTACGGTGTTTTACCTTTCGTTTTGAGAAGCACCCATATCTCCCGACATCCTCATTTGGTATTGGTAAATTGGGTCAAGGGAACCCACTGTTCATATGTTATATTGTTTCTTCATGTCTTGCAATGCAGAACACCATCAACAATCGTCATAGTCTCCTAAACAATTAACTACTAGACATAAATAATCACCATAACATATTTGGAGAGTTCAGATGTTCCCGAAACTGCTGGACCTACAGTGCTGCTGACGGACGCTGAAAAGTGCATAGTGGTGAACGAATCCCGCCATTTGAGTGGCCGTGAGCAGAATATTAGGCNGAAAGCTATACGTTCGTACCGAACGTATCAACATTCCGCGGCGGTTTCAGCAAGGTAACCCATTTTTTGACTACCAAATTACAGGTGATTTCGCTAACATACGGTTGAATGTTAGGTAATTTGTTCACTCAGGAAAGACATTCTCTCCAATTGAGCATTGCATTCTCGCATATCCAGTTGACTGTCATCGTCGAACATAATTCACACTCCATACACACAAAGCTTAGTCAATAGTGTTGTTCCCGAGGCAGAATCTTGTATGCAAAGAACGGATCAGTAAACTTTATCAGCACACTCGTCACGATCTAGAATTACTGAGTCCTGCACTACTGAAGAGAAGTTTCGATCCGAACGGACTAACAACAATCAGATAGTATGTCGGAATTGTAGCCAGATTGGTTCGTGGCTAATGCGACATTCTGCTTGACTGTCAAGTCAACTCTTCCCGATGAATCGTGCACAAACGTATCTCCACAATTCAGCTGGGATATCCTAACGTCGTTTCCCATATTAGCACCGCACACACACACACAGTGGGAAGACGTAAAATACATAAGTAGGTGCTCTCTACTTCACGACAACCGTACCTCATGCAGAATTCATGGCGACGGAACACGGTTGAGGGATGAGAAAATAGTTCACTTACGCCTGGCCTCGTGATCGACGACTTAGAAATCAGTGTGGGATAGTGCACGTATCCCCGCAGAACAGAAAGGAAAATATGTGAAGTGCAGGTGAGCAAAGGTTTGAGAAAACAACAAACTGTCAAGGCGATAGAATGGAAACTTGAACAGAAATCAGAACATGCTGAACAAAAACACCGATCAGTGTCCACGGTAAGATATTCGAAGCAACATCGATTTGCAGAAGTGAACTCGACGGCTAGGCTAGCAGAAGATTGTTCGGTAGCCCAAATGTACGTAGAAACCTTCTACTTAAGGTCACTCACTGATTATCTCATCATGACAGATTCTGGTAGAACGCTTCGGAGTAGATACATCCGAACGTCAAATGAGTGTTATTCGCAAGTTAGGCAGACAATAGGATGTTTTGCCACCAGCGATTAGGCCAAGCAGAAGCATATTCTGCAGCAGGTTGTGCGATTCAGTATGTTGAGATTAAATCCCTTCAGACGTGAAGACTTCACACACGCTTCGCTCAGGCATGTTTGCCAGTGTGCAGGTTCTTGTGGCCGCATATTCATTTGTTAAAATCATCCAACACAACAAACTGTCCTACCAAAACAACACAATAACCACGATCTGTTTACTTACAAACTGGGGTCTTATGACGTGCCATCAATTGGAACTCTACTGGTTCCATGTGAGAAATACGCGTAACAAAAGTGTAACACTGACGGACTACTCAACTTCGCAAGATCAAATAAGCAATATCGATCGCCATTCAGTGACCGCGAAACTAACTAAACGCGCCACTAAATCCACCTCATTTCAAACCATAAACAACATCGCGAAGTGTGACTTCCTTTGATTGCGATCATCTTTCTGTGTGTGCAACTGTGGACAATCAATCAAGTGTGGATGACAACTCCCAGTCCCTTCATCATAGCAGAAAGCAGACATATAGTGCGATAGATTAACATTGCGCTCGCTCTCATCAGTCGGAAACGTAAAACATGCCAGCTATATACTTCAGGCACGCAAGGACAAACAGGAGCGAGACGCGCTTACAACCACATCAAGTCTTATGTGATCACGACCATGGCAACCCGATGGGTTATCTCAACCACTTTTGTGCAAATAACGTCAACATCGCTTCGCAGAAAGCCAATAAGATGGGGGTTCTATCACACATCAGTATCTTGAGTGAGTTGAATGGGTCAACTTGGTGACCGCTTGCTCTGAGATGTTTAACAATCGATGACGTTGGATTCCAAACCCTCAGTGCACCAAGTCGAGGCTGGTGCGTCATCAGTTGTCTCAACCAATTCGGAATGTGTTCGGCGACCGACTGTGATAGTTGTCGATCTGTTCTGCATATGTAAACGTCGCTGCAACTGCAAGTGAACCGGTACACAACATGGGAGACAGAAGAGTTTGACAAACTACTCTCGCGATTGCACGGAACTGGTCTTCTGGTGGTTTGAAATTAGCGCAACTGTGCAGCCGCATACGTTCGAGCCAGAACAGAATTTAATTTGTGCCTTATGTCGTTGGCTAGATGGTCGCCTCTGAATGGTAAGAATAGTATAACACTCTTCTTTTGAGCCGTGGATATGGGCTCAGCGCTCTTCTGCACCGTACTGTGTGCCTCGATGAATGTATCGGGATATCCATTTGATAGTACAGTTTGTCTCAGCAACTCCCGTTCTGTCTACAGTGTGTCTGGTGCACAAATATGCTTAGTTCTATGAAACAGTGTCTTAATCAAACCATGTTTGTATGCAATAGGAGCAGAGCTGGAAAACTGGAGATATTGACCACCCCATGTCGATTTGCGGTTAACTGCACGCTGTAACGAGACATCCACACGTGTAGTAGGGAGCACATCCGAAATAGGTAAACTGTTGTTCGATTCAACTTCGTGATACAAAGACAGGTTGGGGTGAATAGTATTAAGGAAGTTGAAAAACAAATCAAAGAGAGCAACATCAGTGAAAAGTAAGATATCATTAACGTATCGTTTGTACAATAACGATCCAGCTAAGTAATCCGGGACTTGCCGATCACTCATTCCTAAAATGATGTCCCCTAGTGTTGGGCCTAACGGACTAACCACAGCAACACCGTCTATCCGTTTGTAAGCAAGTCCATCAGAGTCGAAACGAATGTTTTGCGTGCATAACAAAATAAGATCTTTGAGGTTTGCAAGTGGAACATCTATATCACAGTTCTGACTGGAGATGAAGCCACACACAAAATCAACTGCCTCATGAGGAGTAACGTTTGTAAAAGGAGAATCAACATCCGTGGAATACATTACTTGGGTAGTCACCGGAGAGATTTCTAAAATTTCAGTCAATTCAAAGGAGTCCTTGGAGCAATGTGGAGATAAACGTTTTCGGACGGGAGCTTAAATGTCCTCAAGCCAACGAGCAACTTTATGGTAGGCAGAATTGTTCACGCACTAGATCGGGCGTACAGATGCAACATCCTTGTGTACTTTTCGTTTCATAACATTGCAGTCAACACGCTTCTTGCAGGAATAATACTCAACGCTTACAACGCTTCCGAGGAAGGGCCACCCGAGGTGACTGAAACGTTGCATATTACAAATTGCTCGTAACGTTGTGTTATTCCCAACCCATTTATTAATAACATGTTAAGCACGACGTCAAATCTGTTCGACTTCACTCGCACCAGATCCGGTGCGCATATCTTACAGACGCCAGAGGTGTTCAAACTATGATCCAAGTAACAGTTAGACCACAACTCTAACATAATAATCGACCGTCGAGCATGAGCCATTAGCAAAGCTAGTGGTTGCAACGGGGTGCCTCCTGGATGGAGCCAAACGTTCGGCTTGCAGCAGGTGTTGATTGTGCTAACTGTAGATCCACCAAGTGAGAACGCACATGTCTTAGTTCACATGCGGTCCACAAATTTTTCATACGGGATCGAATCCATCGTCTCCGTTCGCTAACAAATGACCTGCACTACACTGAGCTGGAGTTGAGTGAACTCGTTTCGGACTGGCTCATTTGCACACAAACTCGGCCAAATAAATGCTTCCAAATACAGTCCAATGATTCACTCACAAAAAAACAAATACCTACAGACCGTGTTGTAGAGCATATTGGAAGGTGGGACGCGTAAGCAATATATCTTACAATAGCAACGGATTGCACGTGTTCACAGCGGCAACAACTGGACAACTAATAAGGACGGAATGACCTTAACGACCGATAACTCGAACCAAAAGCATAGGCAGTTAGGCGAGTCAGGCGAAGGATTCTTGTTAGGGCGAAGGCGGTTCGCTACATCATAGATGCATATAAAATAAACACAATGCACGAATGCATCATCCAGTTTACTTGCGTACAGAATGACATATGTTTGGTAGATATTGCTGATTCAGCAGTCAATTGTCACAATCATTCACATCACCCTTCACATTTCTGTTCGGACAGGAGTTAAAGAAAGCTACACAGGAAACAATGGGCTACGCGTTCAAAGTGGCTATCGCGAGTGCTGCTTCCGGTCACATGGGCAGCTTTCTGATGATGGCAGCCGGCATCTGGGTGTGAGAGACGACGTGCTGGGTAACGCAACAAACCGGCTTGCAAGTATACTTGACAAAAGCTGCTTTTTCTGATCGTTTGTACACAATCGGCTCGCATATGCTGCCTGACTAATCCAGTTCTAATAAATGTGAAACATAACCGATCTATTTTAAATGTACACGAATCTGGTCGGAACGTGGCACTATCGGAGCGCTCAGATGTGCATCCTCAAACACGACCGACTGGACAACCCGTATGAACACAAAATAGACCGCCATGAGTGTCAAACAGAAACACCGCACAAATGAAGCTCAGGCTAATCAAGTGTTACGGGTCACCGTCTACCTACACAGTGATCAACCCTATTGACACCAACCAATTAGATGCATTATACACGGAAATACTCGTTAGTACGTTTGTCGACAACGATACATCGGTGATGCTCAATGGTCACAAGGCCGCCAGAAGGAAGACGGGGAAGGTAAGGGACCTAATTCACTTAAAAACCGTCCAAATTCCATGCACACCATGAAGACACCGGTCAGTTGCAAACGAGGCAAATATCGAATCCGTGTGACATTCGCTGTTCCGCCCCCATTAACCGCGCCCACCTCACAAACAACGTGGACGCCATCTCGTCCGGTGCCCCAGGCTACAACAAATGCATCCAACTCCCGGCTGTGTCCGTCTCTAGAAGTAGGCTGTGTCGATTATAATCATTTGTCACAGCAAGCTCATTCGCACCACATTTGTCTTGTAAATCGACAGACAACAACAGGGAAACAGGGTGTGAAAATTACGCCAATAAAGTTACGAACAAGACTTGTTTTGTGCGCCTGACCATCAGGTTAATTGCAACACAATAAACATGAACATGCCAATTAGACCCAGTGTGAAAATCGCTAACTAACTGCTGGGATCCGTGTGTTTGATGTTGGTTGCGTCAACAGTGTTTCGATTGATGAGTTCGATTGACTGTAAGTGTGGCGATGTTAAACTTCCGCACCTCTTCTGAGTGCAGTCGTCAAGGTTGTGCGATAGCACACTGGTGGTCTTGGTAACGGTCAATATGCGAGATTTTTCCATCTCAAAGTAACATCTAGACAAACGACTGATGGGCGATGGAAACTTCGTTCAGTTAACCTATACTCAGCATGTTGATAACGACCACGATGCTTTCCGATCGTCTGGTGGGTACTTAGAGATAAATTTTAGATTCGAGTTGTGTGGTGGCGAGACCAGAAGTATCTGACTGTGCAAACGTGGCCACTGTCGTCAGGATTCCGTATTGATAGTTAAAATCAACCCGCCTTCAAGTAATTGAGCTCACCAGTTGAAACAATGACCGTGTAACCGCCAGCAAATACCTCGTTCATAATTGAGTGGTCGACCCTATTACTGGCCGTGGTCCTTACTTTCGCATGTGTTCTGCCGCAATTAGCTTGCAGGTCAAGCACAGAAATCAAATCTTGATCGCTACGTAGCTGTTCTCATGACTTAAATGGATACGCTCGAACGAGTGAGGACGACAGAGACCATCAGAAAGATAACGGTATTTTGGGAGATTTTACTTCACGATTCTTTACATCCATTTTACTACGAAAGGCAACCGCTCGACAGCGACCAACCCCACTGAACAAAAAATAGTTTGAAGAGATTGATAGTTCAAAAATATCACTCATTCAGCATGTAATGTAATAGTCTATTGATAACACCTCATTTTCATCACGAAGCCAGTACGCACATCCAATATGCGTGAACGGGGTTGTACAATGAGACAGCGTACATGGAACATAAGTGGATAACCGAGCGGTGGGACCATCACTCATGCTGAGGTTGACCAGGCCAATAGGGGTTGAGTGGATACAATGCAGCTTTCGGAGGAACTCACGCCCCAAATACTAACGACAGGCTGGAAGGACGCGGAGCACACAGCCTGTTTACAGCAGCTGAATGCCCAGACAAACAAAGGCTTTGTAACTGAAACGATATGTTACGAAGAAGATTAAATGAATAATCGACGTAAGTGGAACAGCAAACATCTAGCCCATGTGTCCAGAAAATGATCGGAAAAACCCGAAACCACAAAATACTGTGACATGCATTGTGGTCGGTCAAGTTGAAACAGTGATAGCTAGCGTCCGGATTCCTATACAGTAAAATATGTCTACATAACAATTGAAAATCCTAACATGTGGAACAGTCGAAAAGTGCAGTGCGCAATGAACGTGCTACTGACAGGCGCTCAATAAATTTGCACTGTTGCTCTGCTGTTGAAGGTTCGGATGGCTATTCTCTTCATATCGGGAGGATCTGATTAACTGAATTTGGGATACCGACCATAATGGGTTAGTTTGCAGTACACATAAACTTAGAATCTCTGCTCACCATTAACTTTGACAAGGTGGTTTAGGAAAGCAAGTGAACGCTCTTCAGTTTTCAACGTGAACATAAATGCAGCTACATTTTGAGTTGAGCAACTACTTCCCCGGTAATGTCGTGAAACGGAATAAATTTCGAGTGAAGGTTTGTATATCGCATTTATATACTGTCATGTACACTGAAAGCGCTTCGAAATCTGAAACACTTGATCCTGTTCAGCTACTTCATTAAAACACAGTGAAGACCTATGTTGCGGGATTTCGAAATTTCGCTTAATCTCTCCCAGCCGCTTACTCCAAACAACTAATTTGACCAAGTAAATGATACAAACAGCGTAAAATCGAGCGGATAAAAAAAAAATAAGGATCGGACCAACTCATTCTGTCTCTTGCTTGACAGTGACCACCTTATCCACTCGATTGTACACTAATCGTATCATATTTAAATGATTGTTTCAAGTAAGCTGCTGAAAAGAAAAGAAACGTCAATAGCCCACAACATGTTTTCCCTCTGTTTTGATGCAGCTCATAATTCACAAACTCCGGAATTTAGTTTCAAAAAGTCACAAGCACGCCAATTTGGTTTACAAAATTGAGAGTCAATCATAGGAATTCATGTCTTTTGCATACTTGTACATAAACAATAGGTTCTTCACTGTCATCATCAAATGATATCCGTCGAAGCGTACACCAAATTGGGCAGTACGCTGACTGCAGAAAGTTGAACAGAACTACCAGAAGAAAGAACACTCAACCGCAGATGATCTATCTCATACCCTTCAAGTTTCTCCTAAGTGAACTGATCAAGCGGGCACGTTGCAACCAATTTGCCTTGTGGTCCGTGGTGTGGTGTAAGTGGCCCTGCTATGTAGCCAAGTGTTTTTCGACCGAACGGTATTATCCATTTCAGCGCTTTTCTGTTTACTCATCACTTCGTTTTCTTCTGCTCCCATCTTCATGCCACCTTCTTCAAACACTGGATGTATGAGAGTAGCACATTTCGACGGTAAAGACTACAGTCACATCGCTACCATTAACGTCACATATTGCTTGGCAAACAAGACGTCAACTACGCACGCACTTTTGATCTAGAGTTCCGATTAGAGTTGTCGATAAAATCAAGTGCGCCAACTGTTCGTTCATGCTAAGAAGTACAAGACTTGAGATATAGTGCGAAGGTCTCTTAAGTTTTTTATAGAGAACCCACATTCAGATTTTTTTAAACAATCCATTATTGAACAAGCGCTTTCGCAGCATTTAAGACCGGGATAATGAGAAGAGGCAACTAGAAAAGAGAACAATTTTGGCCTCCACTTGGCAACCAAAACCGAATGTACACCCTTAAAGGTATATTGGTGAAAACTGGAAGAGGTATTTGTGTTACATCCATTTGCAGTTCACAGACATCAATGAACTTTCCTATACTTGAAAATCACACTCCGTTATTCCTAAACCAGTGCTAACCTTGAGGTAAATGACAGTAGATACATCTTTGAAGACAGAATACTGTGAGAGAAATGGCTGGAGACAGCCATAAGTGAAACCAGTTTTGGATGCTGAGATTTCATAAGGAGACCGGTTATTTCTTTGGAGAAGAAATTGCTACATTCAACGTAGTACCAGATGGACGACGATAAATCGTCGTAATAAGCGAACAGCGCCGATGATCGCATACACAATCAACACTATGGATTGTGTGCCATATGCAGACTTACACAAATGTGGAAAGGTTGAAATACCTAATTAATTAAGGTTAGCCTACTACGCTGTTTTGTGTGGCTGACAGACACACGGAATCATGCGATGGGCTGAATAAAAAACCAGTACCACCTCTATCTCATCAGCGAAAAACGGAAATAAATGTTCCCATCGGTTCATCTACCCATCTGATATAACGAAAAACTCTTCGCGGAAGGTAAACCAGCCAAAAAGTAGCCCAATAATCATTTAAGGCTGATGTGCAAAAAAAACCAACCACACTAGCGCTGACTACGGTATAGTTGTTATTGTGGTGGTCAAGATACACAGTATAGACATGGGAGAAGGAACCTGTCTAAGCCGAGTATAGCGCTCACACATGTCCGGAATCACCGTTTAAGGGTAGGGTAGAAAACTCAACAATTGCAGGGTGGGAAACTGGGAAAATAACCTGGCAGCATTCGAGAGGCTAGGCAGTGATCCAATTGTCCTTATTAAATTGGTGTAGCTGGTCAACAAAATATGGACGACCGTAGCGTTCAAAGTGAAGATGATCGTCGGCCGAAAATGCCGAAGTAATGGTGGGGGGCAACGGATCCTCTCCTTTCAATTGACGCTTCGTCAGAACTTCAATCGGCAAGCCGGTTGAGGTGGCGCGTTCTGGAGAAAGAATAAGCATAGTATGTTCGAATTGAGCAGAACGCATGCCATCCACAGTCACTGCCGTCCATTTGTCCGGCCACAACTCATCACGCCATACCCCCTCGTTGATCATTGGTTCGATGGTGAAACAATGTCCCGGTTTCATCACACCGACCGCTTTATTGCCTGTTTAAAAGCATACGCACAAAAGCAATACGTTCCAGTTAACCGTTGAAACTCATGCAGTACAACACCAGTAAAGACATGAAGACACATCTATGAGAGTAATCTTCAAGCACTCAGTTCGACAACGCAGCTGAAGAACAAACAATCAACACATACTGCATTGAGTAGCCACGGCTGACGAAAAAGATATTATAAACAACCCATACTAGACCACTCAACAGCAATTTAAGAAGTATGCAAAAATAGCGCTTCTGGTCAGGCAACAAGTCGGATTGCATGGGCTGGTTATTACCAGACTGTCCAAAATGAGGCAGAAGTGATCGATATAAACAGAGACCAAACTATCGCTGAGCTGGTAGGCGCTGGTGATATTCATAGCCTCCTGAGTTCATACAGTACGTCATTAACCCTAAGTCGATGATGTAACACAAATCCGCGCCGACTCAGAATCAGGTAATCGAACGCCCTTTGACGTTGACACATTAAATCTATGTCCCGATTTGTTTACGTTGCCTATGAGTTTTGTAATGGTATTAATCTGATGAAGAAATATCGAAAACAGTTGTTCATCACATACTGTCTATCTCAACCCATTGCGTACTTTCTGAAATAACATGTGAGGCTAACAATCCTATCGATATGGACATGCAATTGACAGTGATATGCCACCATATTTAAGAGCAGTAGAGATAGTCCGGTGGTTACCAACCAAGCAAACGAGACAAATCAAATACGGTTAACCTAAATATCAACCCTTCAAAGCCTATCAGCAAGGCACTGCCTAATTCCGTGTAAATTCCTTGAATCGCTAGCAGTTGTAATAAATAAGGTGCGGTGCGGTAGGTGCCTGAATGGTACACGTAACTCAATCCGCATAGGCCACCCATTCTCATGACCTCAGTCATCAGTGGGCATCGACAGGCAGAAGCATTGCTCACACAGACGACTCACTTGACACACGCCAAAAGGTACGAATAACTGTAGTATAACCCCAAAATATCTGTATGCGACTTTCAGCCGACTGTGATATATTTTCGAATCAGAATGGATTGTGCACAAGCACTTCACATAACAAACAGACGTCACTGAAACGCACTAAATTAGTGCTTCTTCCAGAGATAAACGGACATTCATAAAACATGCACAAAAGAACATCACATGAAAAGGAAATTGAGAAAACACCCAGAGCGGTAACATAAGCTCACGAGAATAGTGTGGAACATTGGGTGGACAATGGAACAATCGATGAATCCCGTGACCGGAATAGGTGCGAACGACAGAAAATCCGTCCGCAGACGCTTGCTTGGTGATTATATCACCCATTTCCCGATATTTCACTCCAGGCCGAACTAACAAGGAAGGGAAGAAAGTGGTGTAGAAAAGAGAGAACGGTTAGGAGCGTGAGAAATAAAGTGCCACGTGGAGATATGATGAGCAATGACAGAGCGTACGTTCGTTTATGCCGAAAAATCAACACAGGACAACAAGGGGACAGCAAACCCTAATGAAAGAAGAAAATAAGAGGTAAGCACAATATACTTGATAGATACACTTGATAGAAACAAAAAGACAAAATGGATGGACTGTTCTCCGGATTACTAGCATTGATAGTATCATTGGGTTGTTAAATTCACACTACAAGTTTCTTTGTCATCAGCTAACTTTTCCTATCAGGAAGCGGTTAATGTGGTTTAGACAGTGGTCATTGTTCTTAGTCTATGACCACCATGGCAACATATCTTGGACCGTAAAGTAACACAGAAAAGCCGCATCATCTACAGCAACGTGATCCAGACGGATGTTACAAACGTCCCTGGGCGACAAATCTGCGACCTTGAATCTAAGCGTTGAATGAGCAAAGGAGTTAGAGGCCTCGTAGGCCTAAATGGTGTGGTCGGTTGGCGCAGCGAAGACTGAGATCAGGAATGTGCCGGTCTTTCGTAATGGTACACAACCAAACCATCGAAGACGAGCAATCAACGAAAAGAAGGCTAATATGCCGAACGCAGCCAACTGATGGACAGCTGTCATTCTCACAAAGACATTAACGATCGTCATATGAGTACTTGCTGAAAGAAACCAACCTGACAGATGTTCCCTGAAACCACGCTGTCAGTCCCGTGCTCAGTGATTTCAAACACTGTCACACTGACTTTAACACAGCAATCGCGAACATATTAAGCGCACTGCCGTGAAACCACAATCTTGAAGTCATATGGACGCCGACATGAAATGAATTCCCTTCAAGTAACTGTTGAAATGTCCCTCGGCAGTTACACAACACCCAAGGTCAGTGTAGCGTCAAAACAGTGAAGAATGACAAAACAAAACTATGGCAGTGTTCCGTGTGACCTTTCAAAATTTTGGACAGGAAAAAGTTAGATAGCAAGCATCAGGATCAGAATTTCATCGTCAAAAGTCATGTGACATGCAGACAAGATGTCAACGGGTGGCATAAGCTATCATATGTAATCGGCAGACCTGCGCATATTTCCACTCAGAATAGACGGGGTGATTGTGGAATGTTCACATAATCCAAACGACTACCTTCAGGTTAACACATACCTTAGAAGGATAAGGAAGCAGCACATACTGTACCAAGTTGGACAAACAAAGAGAGACACTCAACAAGCCATTGGAAAAAAAGTTCAACAGTTACCAGTTCACTACGGTTAAAGCGTTCAACACACGTGCAAGTGTGTCAGTGGAACGAAATGAGGAGGAATGTAAGCTGACCAAATTCTTCCTGGTTCTCACTCTAACTTTGCCACAATGAGCTTGGCTGTGTGCTGCCGGTCAAGTGAACAATAGACAGGTTGTTCAGATCGATCGCATAGTACACTTGGAACGATACGCACACATAAAGCATTCACTGAGTAGTAGACTTAGGCAGATGAAAACAGCAATCAGCTAAGGACTTTTGAACGTGAAACCGCAAACACCTTTCAAGGACATCATGACTTATGTGGAGAGAGACAAATGCGGAGCAAAGTGCCTATCGCAGATGCGCAACCCGAGAGGGACAAGTTTACCCATGAAGGCCATTCAGACTAAAATCGATAGTCACAGATAAGTGCTGTATCATTGAATCGAGCGAAAACAGGTTACTTTAGGTTGCAGAGAAACGGTCCTTTTAGATCACAAATTATTACAAAATCCGTCCAATGCGTTAATGAAGTATACTTGCTACGAAATCGAAAAACGAATATCGTCCAACGACGTAGTCCTCAGTTTAAGTTTGTTACGGCAGATGGTTGAAGTAATTTAATCACCATGATGAGAATGGTGGAGCAAGGGAACGCAAAAGTTAGCCACTCTTATTACAGATATTGATAACGTAAGTTGCTGGTAAACTCAGAGCTGGTAAATCTAGATTTCAGAGATAACAAGAACAGATGTGAGGACGCTCCTGTCTCGGTGTACACAAACTAGCAAATAAGGGATGTTGGTACATGCAGTTACAACGGACGAGTGAGTACAAATTTCTATCCCATTCTCAACTGTGCAAAATTATCAGATTCCCGGGATCCAACAAACTATTTTACGAAGACCCCGGAAAGTGTGACCGTGTGTACAACTTCGTAGCAAACTAAGATTGCAAAGAAGCAGCGTATGGCATGGGAAACGTTGGGGCTGTTCATCAAAACTGTGTGATGGGAGGGGAGAAAGTGAAAGTTGGTAACCACAAAAACTCAGAAACACGAAGAATGCATTTATATTGCACGATTACTCTATTTTCTGACTGGTTACATGCCTATCTAATCGAAGGGAACGAGCACTGATGCAACTATCCATCGAGGCGTAATTGATTTAGCCTGCTTGGTTAAGACCTAACCATCAACGGTTGGATAAAATCACGAGGTAATCAGACAACAATGTAATCATAAAATATGAAGACCCTGAAAAATTCGTCGAATAAAGTTGGTCGATGTGGATTATCGGGTTGAGTACATTAAGCTCATCCGAATCGTTCGTTCGATGAACTGTCAAAGACAGCAAAGTGTCGCATCTCCTTTGTCTCATTTTGTCAAGATTTCGTTTCCCTTTTCTTTTTGGAAGTATTTCTTGTGTTGTTTTCTGCCGTGAATGACGGCTCGAGTCGCGGCGGCAGGTGTGCCCATTGCCAGGTCAGAATGACTGAAATGAACAGCTGGTATTGAACAGTAGTGATTTAAAATGAGCCGAACATTACCAGCTTCTGTGTAGAAGTATAACTAACATTTACGCGGTTCTTCAAGATACTCAGACTTCTCGAAACTTTTAGATGCGTCGGGTTTTCAGTTTGGAACACTAACACAATTGACTAAACGACCCCCAATATGAATTCAGTGCAGCTGTGCATTAGAACCACCGTTCTCACCGTCACGTTCAAAACCCTCCAATGGCAGCTAGCAATCTAAAAGCGGGAAACAATAGTGTAAGCTAAAACCGTAGCCGAAGACCTTCCACTAAAACACAATTGAATCATACATTGATAAAGAGCTTTCCAACCATTTAAAAAATATGGTTCTTTCTCCATTGCACTAACACGATACCAAAGTGCTTACGTGTATATATGCATTTGACTAACACCTTTGAGCACTGTGGTTGAATAGACTGACAGGTGTGATGAAAAACGAACCACCACCGGTATTCGTGTGGTAATCAGGAACAGTAGAAATCGTGACAAAGTGATTCTACAGAGTCGTGTTGTGCTCATCAGCTCAACAAACGGCAATGGCTTCATTCATCACCGCCATCACCATAACAGCCATGAGTCTGACCAATAGTTACTGTGGCTCGGACCACTGCTCATCTTAACAGCGAAAAGGTTATGGAGTAACACTGCTACTACTAACAATGATGATAATAAAAGACTAGGTGGAATAACCAGAAATGGTGAGTACATATAAGCCATTGACTAGGGCACACCGCCACCTCGGATATCGCTTCAAACCAGTGAGGTGAGTGATCACGAGGACCCCAGCCAGATAGATGACACCTAGCCACTTTGATCAATGGAGCAGTCAGGGTTTCCATACTTCGTCACCACGTTGGTGCGTGATCACCACGCGGTTTTATCGAACCATTCGTGGTCTCAGTGTGCAATGTTCGGTACGGAAAATGCTCACCTGGCATACGAAGTACCAACAGAGGTTGTGCAATGTGACTACTTGACCAATTGATCGCGGATCCCGAATGTTTCGGAATACGCACCGGTGAACAGCCAGGTCGGTCATATGATTAGTCGCCTACTTAATGAGGGCTAATTGGCGGAGACAGTGATGGTCAAACATAAGTCTGCTTACATCTTCGTTGCGATGAAACCATCCGGCGTTTCGTAAGTTGTAACCGAATCCAAGCCTGAACACGCTGAAATCTATTCCAAGCATAAGCAACTCCGTAAGGCGATACATCGTGTGACAGAAGCTAAATGGGTTTGTTGAACACCAGTTTAAGGACTTCATTTGTTGACTGACCAATACAGGGATTTAGGAAACACAGGTCGCTGTCAGTATTCCACAGAAATACCACCAATAAAAGATTCCCTAAGCATAAGTGTTTATTTGAACGTTACCATGGTGTTTGAAGAACAGTCATTATCACTAACGCCTAGACCAACCAACAGATATCACCTTATCACGTTGCCAGTAGGAGACGTCCTTGTTGGGAGTAGGAAACATTCAGTGCACAATCCCGTTCTCAGTCAACACCTATCTCAGAAGTGTGACAACTTCGGTCGGTACCTACGATTAGCTAATGAAGCAACCACACTTACTCCAGTTTTAATTATCTGGTTGTAAAACCACGTGGTTATCTGAGTCATTCATCGCACCATATACAGACCGAGACGAACATTTCGCTCTCATTACTCGGACTGGTTTGAATCAGTATGCATGTGATTTTTGTACACACTGATTCATAGGATAAAGTAATTGTAAAACACTTCGCACTGGCTTCGTACCGGTTTGGTTTGTTCCAAGAAACTCATTACCAAGTTCAGACTATTTGATGCCTTGATTGGAAGGACTCTGAAGTGGACATGATGCAATGCAGATTGACCAGCCACGTCGTTCTATAAGTTTACCCATGTAAGCAGCGATGAAACAAACGGTAGATAGACTACAACTCACAGGCAGTGAACAGATGGCGCAAAGGAAATGTCTGAAACATTGTCATCAGTTCCCATTTTCTCATCATTAACTGGCAGTTTTCTTGCTGTCAATTAGCCTAATTGCTTAACAAGCTACTAACTGTTTACTTGAACGAAGAAACGCGACATAATTGTTGGCATTACATATTCGTTTCACCAAATAACCATTTGGGCGAACAAACGCTGTAGTAGATCAACGATGTAATAACTAATTAGTCATTATGATGTACTAAAACGGCAACAAAATCTACAAATCTTGACAGTTGAAGCAGTATCAAAGAAAGTAAACGCAACTCCACCTTGCATCAGGCAAATTACTGAAAACATTTGGATAAAAGCCGAATTGAGGATAGGTAGGACGCGAATGCACAAAATCTGTGGCGTATTACCTCGTTCTCAATAGCTGCTGTGTCATGAGAGAGATGAAGGATGTCTTCATGCGATAACAAATTGAAGTCCAGCCCACTTTCGTTCGAGTGTGCAGAATAAACCAAAAGGACAAGTCAAGGGACTACAGAAGAACAGAAAAAATACGCTCTAGTGACCCCTTCCGGTGAACCGCATACAGAAATGATCACTTCCTATTTCTCGCGAAAACACTAAGAAGAGAAGGTTGAGTAATTTTTCACTATAATGACGTACACTGATTTGAATTAGTAGGAATGGCGAGACAGAAAACATGTCTGCAACACTGAGTGCGTCAACGATTCCGTGTATGTTACAGTTGATCTCATCGATTAACACTCGAACGGCAAGTGATTCAGTTTGTTCCAATCATGATGTGTAATAAGCTGAATTCCCCCTAGTGGACTTCGTATTCCTTTCTATTCGTTCCGTAAAGATTTTTCATACAATAACTACGGCTAAAGGGAGACAAAAAAAATTAAAAAGAAAGCATGGATATTGGTTTTTCTCCGTACTTTTTCCAAAAGCATGGTTTTCGATTATTTATGAATGTAGTTGCTTTTTTTCACTTAATCTCGCATTATCAGTGACGAGCAACCGGACGTTAATCTGGTGGTTTTTGACGTAACCACACATAAAACTAATGGTTTCTGTCAGCAGTACCCTGGGCAAATAAAGAGGATATATCGAAAAACAACATTTCGTTATCCATCTTGTTACGATTTACAGAAGAGTCCATGAATTCAAATGTACCCATCAAACCGTATTTAGATATTTCATTCCGTAACTGTGCAGCTGAATGGTGGGGAAAGTTGTACAACACGACTGTCGGCCTGTGCAGCATTCTATCGTTGTGAGCCTCAGGCGGGCCGTAGAGTCACGAGACATGAGACGCAGTCAGACCATTACGAGTGAAAACATAAGCGCCAATGGAATCAGTCTGTTTCATTTTGCGTAGGACTACTGAGAATCTTATTTCTCTTGTCGGCAAGCGCCGGAGTACCCGTAGATAACGTTAAAAAGTTAATACTGTTCTGTACAAACAATGTCCAATTTCAGCCAAACTGACGGGGTTGTTATGATCTCTCCGTCAGGCCCAGTACTTGCTGACTTCCGCATGAACATGGATAAAGTTGCAGAAGAAATTAGCTATTGTGGACGGTATAAAGACGATACTTCTCACGCAGTGCACTGTTTAGAAAACACCCGAAAGCTAACGAAGCTCATTAGAATATGAACATTATTGCAGAGGAGGAAATCAATCAGTGAAGTTCTTTTATTAAGGCGTCAATGACACACAGGTCAGATGGGTAACTGCAACGAAACATGTTAAGGAAAAAACCTGAACTGATCAGTACAGTTGCGTGCCGATTAGTCAAACGTAGTTTGTACACTGTCTGACAAGCAAAGCAGAAGATATGAAGACAGGAGACGATATAAGTAGAAGCAAAAAATTTCCGGGGGATTCTTAGTAGTATTGTCTACCCGGAAAGGTTCATTAATCCAACCACATTGTATCTCACTTATTTGTTGATCAATAACTTCCAAATCTGAAACAGTTCATTCCCTTCAGAAGTTTGAACAAGACCGTTAGAACACGAAAACTGGCAGATGCAAGCATTTCGTATTGACTCGTCAGTACCCAAGTAAATACGAAATGCTTGCATCTGCCAGTTTTCTTGTTCTAACGGTCTTGTTCAAACTTCCAAATCGTCACTCCATATTATACGAGTGCATCAAACAGAAAGGATTTGTAAAAAAACAGTTTGTACCTTGGAAAGTCCCCAAAAGCTGAGGTTGGAGGAGGATTCACATCTAATCATAACAATTATCTAGCTTGTTCAATGGGGCAACGAAAAGGAACGTAAAAACCCTTGAGGGATAAAGTACTGGCTTAGTAGGACGCCTTTAGAGCACAAAAACAAATATTCACGAAGTGTACGGTCGAGAGATGGAGTCCCTTTTGTGGGAAAAAGAAAAACCGAAAGACCAACGCATTTTAATCACTTAATGTAAACCGACACAATGCTCGACTTTTGATGAAGTGATGAGGTGCGTCAACAAGGCGTGAAGCTCACAAAACGAATTCGCCTATTTGACTCAAAGAAATCGTCTGAAGGTGTTCTAAGGCTTTCCATGAACTATGGTGCCGCTCCCGAGACTGTCGCTTACAAAAACGTCACGCCAAAAGTAAACAGCCATAATTTAAGGTTGATGCATCGGCAGACAAATTACGATCAACTTCTTCGGCGAACTGGTCTAACGATATCTATCCACTCCCTCTAGTTCGGTCGACGCTAAACGTAGTCAGCCAATATGCACGAGCGAATGCACCACGGTACCAGAGTCTTAAGTCTAAGGATTTTTCACAAAAAACAATGATTGTACACAACAGCAAACTTTCATTCACCTCCAACTTATTGTCGGACTTACGCGTTGTCATGCTCCCGTGTGTTATGAGTTTGTCAAAAGCAGCCGTTTCTTTACACAGAATACTGTTACTTATGAGGCCCCAATGCCTATCACTTAGAAGCCGGGTAACGGAGGACACGTGATAGTGATATACAAGAAATTTCCCTCCACTCGACTTCTTAATTACCGAGGAAAAATTGCAACAGTGTTACGCACAACATCATTAAGGCATTTGGGATACCCATTCTTGAACTTCGATTTTGCAAACGCACGTTAGAACGAGATCAAGAGATCAATCACAGCAAGCGATTGTCGTGTGTTGAAATCGATTCACGCAGTCGCTTTCACATCTTCATCAAATGATCGGCTGTTACTCATTACCCTGTGATCCATTATCGAATCAACAGTATCGATTTCCTCTCTATTCACTATATGTTCCGACCAACCAGTGTGTACTTTGCGAGGACACCGATTTAACAAGCAACCGATATGTTAACTCAGTTGGTCTAAAATGTTCAATCGCCGATCGCTGGTTCTTATAAGTGCACATCCAAAAACGATGAATGCGTGAACATCGCAGCAGTTCGCTAGTGCATATGTAAACTCTAGGTGCGTGATCAGCCGACCACATATAAATGTACAGTCCGTTAGTTGTGTCTCACGCCCCACATACCGTTAGGCTCACTGGGCATTTATAGTGAAACACACTTATCTGCGATAGCCAGAGTATACACTAACAAACAACTCTATCACTAATAAAAGGTGTCAGATCTGATGATTTGAGACACATCCGACTATGAAATTCGGGGTTTCGGATGGATTCGAACGAACGACAAAAACAGTGTGCACAAACGCGGCAAGTGGTCTCAGGTGAAGTACGAAACCACACTGAGAGCTCGGAAATTCCTCATTCGAATTCAGTTATCCACCTATTCGAGTGTTACACGAAACTCCCTTAACCATCCAGAGAACTGATCTCCCGAGCAGTATTCTACAAATTAGAAATTACAAGTGAGTAGTGTGCCACTGTTGAGCACTGAATTCATATTACTGATAAGATTCGATTACTTAAAAGAAATCCAACTACGAAAATCCTGCTGGACAGCCACTTTCTGGACTACTTGATGGATTGTATAGGACAGTCCAAATAAAAAATTTTCGAGCTCTCTGTGCTGAATCGTAGTTTAGCCGGTGAGGCATTTGTTGCTTTTGAGCAAGCCATTTCTGTTCCAAATCCAGCCGAAACCCAAATTTTCCTCAACTGGGTCAGTTCAGAAACAATGATATCTCAACGTTAGCTAACGCGGAAGGGCCACAGGAACTGGCCTTTGGTGTCAGGAACGGGTTGCAAACTAAATTCAGTAGCGCTTGCTGAGAAGGGGTGTAATGCGCTGTTGTCCTTTCGTCCATGTACGTTACTTCCCTCTTCGTTGTTCTGAACCAGTTCTAAAGTCGGCAGTGTGTCCATGGTTCGATTGTACCGAGCTATATCTAAGTGAGCGGGTAGACGTAGTAACGCGTGTGTTTGGACGTCGAAGAAGCGTTATAATGCCACAATCAAGTATGCGTACGTGTAGGTGAGGACAATGAACACGACTTGCAGAGAACAGCGGGGAACGTGTGACAAGTGGTGACGTGTGAAACTAAGCACTATCAACCTAGATTACCATTAGTTTGGTAACGCGGCGAGACAGTCAGGCAGCACGGTTGTGATCATTGTTTACAAGCGAAAGTGGTTGAGCGTTCAGATTTAATAATTCGGTCGTGCCTAATGTAGTCAGTGGCGCAGTGGTAAATCTGTTGTTATAGGGTGTCCCTCGGCACTGATGAAGTGAACAACAGCCAGAACCTCAGTTCGTGACCACTGTGAAGATACGAACGAATGGATAGCACCCAAACGCTCGGTCAACTTTGTCATTCATGTAGTAAGCAGCTCCAATATTAACGCTGTCAGGAAAATACATAGTGTGGCCAAAAGTCTTTCAGTAAAACACGATCCTTACTGGCCAACTCGCTTGCTCCCATGCCACGAGTGCGCTCGCGTTTATGAACTGGTATTCCGGTCCACAAGACAAGCAATTTCCACTCACACGTTGTGTGCACTTCGGCCTGGTTTATGTGGCTGATGCCTTCTGCAAAGAGTATTTTTGCCTCACATTCCTCGTCCGTTTGTCTGATTTTGTTGTGCGATAGCTCGTCCAGTAGCCTGTGTTGTCCACAATCTACTCGCTGTAGGCTTTTGGACATACCTCACAACCGTTTTGAGGTAATCTAGCGAGTGTTGGAATACCCGCGTCCATCAAAATATGACCACTATTTGGGGGAACATGGAACAAATTCAATCGAGTACGTTTGAGAGTTGTGCGTTAACATCTTTAACAAATCTGATAACGAAGCGGCAAACTACCACAACAGATGTCCTTACGTTGGTCAGCAGATGCACCACATTTGCTTGATTCGATTTAAAAAAAAAAGCGAACATGAAGCCAACAACCGCATCACGTTTCACCACTAACATAAACGAGCGAAGACTCGACGGGGAAATAAGTTAATTGACGAAAAAATAAGGCTAGTTAAAGGAGAGGGGAAGAGACCTAACTGTTAAAAATGGCCAAGTCTATATTCAATTACTCAACATCAAATCGGGTACATCTTGTAAGCAAACAACTGAACTATAAGTGATAGTAAGGAGTTATCAGCTAGACAGCTTCCTTAAGACGTGTTCATTGCACTGCGTCATTAATTGCGTTTACTTCGCAGACAACTCGGCTAAACAGCAACACTCACGCTACTGAGGCCGATTAGCCGCCATCTCACCTAACGTTTCTAGCCACCAACTCTATGGGTCGCGCGGTCCGCAACCCGGCCAGCCCCTTTGTGAACGATGAGAAGGTGACAGCACGACAAGACCAGTTGACATGACGAAGCGCGATAAAGAACCAGATGAAGGAAGGATCTGACCACAGGAAAGCTTGTGGAACACGAGCACGAACATGAATAAAAAGCATACAAAAGGGAATTGAACAAACACAGCGTATAACATATTTGCATGGATACTGAGAACGCTGGGCCGTCCATAAAATTAACCAAAGCTCGTTAGACTAAGCAGAGAACATCACTACGTGAAACCGTGAAATAATCTACTCACCGGCATCCATTGCTTTGACCAGGCAGTTGTAGGCATTTTTCACCAAACGAACTGCTCGATCATCTGGCTTTCCAACAAACACAGTCTCGTTCACGTCCCCGTGAAACCCATCGTGGTAGGTAGTAATATCGACTGAAACGGAACGGTTAACATGAATCAAGTGAGTCGATGGGTTCACGTAGTTAAGATGAGCCAATAAGAAATATACACGGACACAAATAAAGCCGTTGCGCAAGTTTCGATGGAAGACATCCAATAATATATGACGGTGGCCAAAATAAAGTCACCATTAATCAAGACGATATCCACCCCCTAAGAAAGCCTTAAATAACACGGCGAACGTTACCGGCAACCAAATCTACCAAAGTGGATTTTAGTTTTGGACCATGCGGTACTAACCAGCCAACTTACGGTGGAACAGATTCCACTGGCACAAACATTGTGTGATACACAATACCGGAAACTTGAAACAATTGGTTCTCTGGAAGAGTTTGGAAAAAAGCAGAACACGAAACCTGGTAGATGCAAGCATTTTGTATTAACTCGTCAGTACCAGATTTAAAGTAACAAATAGTTTTTGCAGCAGGCAACTAGATGGGTGCATCATCAATAAGCGATTGGGTCGAGTGATGGCAACTGATTCAGCATACCGCAAGAATCTTGGGTTACGGTGACGTAACAGGGTTCCGGACACAAAGGATGGATCGATAGTGTGACCAGTGTTCAGGACCTGTCTGGTGGCTGAGGGCACTGGCTGTTTACGCGTTTCAGCAACATTGTCATTCCCCGGTGACACGGACTTCTGCAACCATTTGGGTCAGTGTTCCTTCATTCTGGAGCTCAAACGTCTCTCGGTTCCGCCTATGTAACTTTTTCCACAGTTACCTACAAACTGAGAAGCACAGTGTGAAGTGGCACCGATAGGCTGATCGCCTTTGATTGAAAGCACTGGTAAATTCTGGGTCCGAGCGATTACACGGAGGTCAGTTGTACTGAACGTTCGCCTGATTGAATTTCTCAATCACTGTTTTGTTTTATGCATCATTTAATCACCTCTAAAAATCAGCTCTATGCATACCTTCTTATTCTCTACAGTGACCACATCTTCGGGTGATACTTCTTGTCTACTGTGTCTATGGTGCTTCTGGGGTAAGCGTTTGATTATAGGACAGAAGTAATCAGGTCTAGTTCTTCAGTAAGGTTGTCGTGCGTACAGATTCATCCCCCTTGTGTGAACAGTGTTCGTTTATATTGGACCGGTATGAAGATGCTGGAATTTAGGGCCGGACCACGTGGGTTTCCGATGGACAGTTCTTCTAAACGAGCCATCCTCCCGATGGCTTATGAGAATATCTGGAAATGGCAGGCAGTTTTTTGACCCCATATTCACAAGTAACCTTCAGATTAGGATAACAACTATTTAGACGTCGCACCAGGTTACCTATCACTTGTTTGGATCGACTGAATAGTAATGTATCGTCAACTTAACGCTTGTAATATGACGTGTTTTCTATTTCCGTAGCTGTTGCTCAACTGTTAGTATAAGTCTGCCAAGATGGGAACTAGTGGAGTTCCCACAGCTACTCTGTTTATTTGATGGTAGTACCTCTCGTGAAAACGAAAATTGACGTTCTCAGTACGTTGGTCAGTGTGTTGGTCGGAAATGGCTTAAGCGGTATCACAGACTTGTATGTCTTCGACAGGCTGTGAAGTTGGAATGCTGATGATCCACAGGACTTAAGAGATTTATACGTTACTTCGCAGAAAATCCTCAACTGTAAGAGCAGATGTATGAGGTGTCTTATACAGTCCTCTTTTTCGGTAACACTACTCACTCTCTCTATTCGCCGAAACTTCGGTCATCGACCATTGGTAATATCTTCTGTATGTACGCATCTTTGTCTAGAATCAAAACCCCTTATCTGGCTTAAGTATAATCACGTTTTCCGAATTAAGTTCTAGTATTGATATGTTCGCCGAGCTTGGCATTTAAGCTCGGCGAATATATCAATACCAAAACCATCAACCCGAGCTACAAACAACAACACCACTGTTCCCAACCATCAGAATTCAGTTCTCTTAACGAATGCATGTGTTGCCTCATGATAACACACCGGCTATTAACTGAAGACGTAATACACGCATAAGCTATAAGAGGAGCACTAACGGATTTTGTGAGCAACCAAGAGAAAACACAGGCTTGAGTGGCAACAAAAGCATCCCATAAAAAGCGCGCATCCGTCAAACATGTCCCGGCCATGAGTCCAAGTGTGCTTCCCCATACTGTTATCCAGCGAGCTGGTAGGTTGTGAGTCATGAGTCCGACAATGTGGTATGCATAGATAGGGTACATTGTTCATAAGAGGTAAGGCCATACTACATCCAAGGGGGTGATTTTGAGTGACGCTACGTTCAATCTGACAAACATTACCATGAATCACGGAAATGCCACTGTACCATTCTAAGGTGTATGCATTTCTTCCATCTTTGATCGGTCGACCAAACGATACTAGCGGTCATTAAGAGCTTTTAATCATTTTGATTTTCAGTTCTCGAAGGTCATATACACAGTCAGGTGTAAGTGAACGATGCTAATCTATAGGATACATCGACATGACAAGTTCGGAAATGAGCCGACCGCCCGAACAAATGTTCTTTCGCAATGTCGTTACTACCAATGTATGAGTAGTAAATTCAAAATAAGAAATTAAAATTCTGTGTATTCACGTTATTGGCAAACACGAATTAAAATGACACATCCTACTTTAAATGTAGACGAAGATCTAGGCTACCAAAAAGTAAAATGAATACACTTAAAGACGCGGGAAATTGGAATCCGTAAGGAAGTCGTCTGGCTGATGACGCCTTACCTTCACTTACAGCTCGGTTGTTCGCTTGTAAGGTGTACACACCTTGATGCTGAATGTTTGGATACCGACGAAGCCATTCTTAGCCGTTAGGTCTCTCCTCCTCCTCTTTCTTTGTCTTCCCTTTTTCTGTATAGGGTTTGCTTTTTTCATGGTTGTTTGGCAGTTGAGCATCAGGAACAGCCACTGATGTATTGCTGTCTATGTTGGTAATGATGTATATCAACCTTGTCCACTTGCTCAAGAATGCACACTGTTTCCTAACTCGTTTGCTATCTGTAATTGAAATCTATTCGGCATGTACATTCGGTTTCCACTCGAGTCTACATTGAAAAGTCGTATGCCGACAAGCGAGTGAGGAACGAGCGTAAATACAAGGAAGAAAAATCTGAAAGTGAGGGAAAGTGATACCTTCAGCTCACAGGTTAATTTGGAGACAAACGTGCAACTCCCACCGTAAACTGTGACAAATCATGTTTGCGTCCTTATAATAGTGGGTGACGGGCACCATCGTCTCTGTTGTATGATCAGCATGTAATCAAGGCATGTTTCTCTTACTAGCCCACCTTTTACGTCTAACAGTTCAGATCAGTGACATTTTTACAGGTGACTCCGGGGTCCACTACGCCGAACGAGGTCGCATCTGTGACACAATCCAGCCTTTCCAATTGATCAATCGCGCATGGTTACTGCCACTATCGAGACTGGAATGGAATTAGGTTTGAAGTGTGGTACATCAACCAACAAGCGCAGATAATTCCGCTCTTGGTGGATTCCACTGGTAGGATGTCTGAGTCCTGGAAAACAATAAATGAAGTGGCCGTCTGGCAGCGACGACAAAGTTTTAAGTGGATTAACAGTATGCAAGATGGCCATAGCTGTGAGAATTTTAACTTGAACCCAGCTCCACAGCCTTTAGTTAATTTTCGGATACATCAGTTAAAAATGAGGGTGTATGATGGGTACCAAGTTCGAATCTTACAAACTACAGTAAAATACCGGTTGGTCACTGAAAGCCCCCAGTGGTGTGCCCTTTGTGGCTCGACAGGGTGAATGGAGGTTGCACAACGACATTCTCGCATGATGCCACCGCTGAATAAGGTTGGCAAAAACACCATAAGAGCTACGCGACATTTATGCACTCAAAGTTATCCAAGTCTCATAAATACCGAGATACTATTAAACTAAGTCAGTTTGATGGAAACAAGAGCAAATGGGTGTGTTCATAGATTTTCATGAAACGGGATCACGTATTTCATAATGGCCACAAGTTTGTTGTTCGAATACCAAAGTAGGGTGCCAACACAAAGTGCGAACTTCTAAACGTGAGAATTGACCACTAGACAAGGATGCTTTATTTTCAGTTTCAACTGTTCTAATGCCTTACAGTCAAATTGATGCACCTTCGACTTGACGCACCCAAATAGAAACAGATAGGCAAGATTCAAACCGGGAGATAGGTACCTCTCTTCTAGCTCACTACGTGGGAACCAAAAGCACACTGTTACCCAGCTTTGACAAATGTTCAAAAGCTGCAGCGTGCTGAAACTATAGGTTATATACCACCCACTTAATAAAAATCTCCCAACTGGTTTCAGAAAGAACTCCGACAGTTTTCGACATGGCTACACTAGATGGGTAACATTGAGGTTTGTAAAACATCAACCCTCGTGCCATTCCTGATCACTAGCTTTCCTTGGGGTTACTTAATGTAATATAAAACTGTACCAGCCAAAGATGACATTCTATCGAAAACAGTGCTGTTCGCCGAAAGATTGTTAAACATCAACTTGTCCCCCACACTTGGGGTGAACAAATAGAACCAAATTATTCCAACATTCCAAATTCTCTGGTTAATTTACCGGTGAATCTCCACAAACAAGCGCTTGTTCTCTACTGCTCAGCGATAGGAAGTATCAGCATCAAGCGTGAGATTGCAAAAATACTCTCAACGCTTGGAACCGTGATGTGCAAAGCATCGTTCTATTTTGCTTACCAAAAGCGAAAGCGTTCACCCAGCTTGTCGTCACCTGGTTGTAAGCATTACATCGGATGAAAAGTGAACGACCGGACGCTTATTTCCGAAAATATACGTCGTGTGGAAAAGTGCCTAAATTTCAGAGTTCGCTGACTGATAACCATGGACTTTCGAAAAGACCTTCCGTGAAGCACGATGCACTACGCTGGACGGTTGATGTTTTTCACCGTTTCAAACTTTAGAACGACGAATAGAACACAAACGGCATCAAAAGGGTCTTATGACGACAAACTAATATTACCATTTTTGTAGTTAAACGACCTCGGGTGATAACATAGTTGGAATTTCAGTGCTGGATGTAAGTAAGTTAATCATGCAGTGATCTCAAATATCAACGATATCTAACAGACAAATGTCGATATTGAGGCGCAAATATGCGAAGAAGAGGAACTCACTGTTAAGAATGTCACCATCTTGGAGAGGACGCAAATCGGGAATCCCGTGGCAAATGACTTCGTTGATGGAGCTAAAAATTAAAAGAAAGGATAACGTAAATCACCAGTTGATAATCGGACACCAAACACAGCGGTCCTCTACCAAGGATCCCACTTTTGTAGAAGTCACTTCGATCTGGTCCTTTGAGTTTTTCCAAAGACTTGTTACTGTTTGATGGGTCACCCCAACTGCCAATAGCAACCGTCTTAGAGTTCTCAATCCACACTGAAAACGGTACAGTCAACATAGTGCGTGAAATAATTGTAAGATTCTTTAGATGGTTGCTACACTTTTATCAATTTCCAATTTAGGAAGTTCACTCCGCAAAAGTATGTGGACAAAGAACAGTGATTCATATGAATGAATTCCAAATGTAAAAACGAACAAATATATGGGTGAAAATATGAACGTGAGTATGAAGTGAATCAAGCCGATGAAAGCCATGAAGTTACGGTCGAAATAATGCTAAAAAGTAGACCTCATTATTAGCTTGTGCATAGCACTTGCTGTAACCACCTACAACACCTTCGACCATACAGGCAATGACCACAGCTTCCTGTGGGGTGAAACACTAAATCAGAGTTTAATTCACTCATACTTTGTGGTAAACCGGATAGGACCGTGTAGATCTAATTAAACTGACATAACTTTGGTGCAGTGACAGGTGAAGGTGCCGTTGGCTTCAGCATCACGGTGGTTCGAATAACTGACGTAAATTGCTTTCTCAACCAAACCGTCAGTCTACGTATAGGTGTGAAACCAGTAAGTTTCATCTATCAGTATGTCTATCTTTTGGTTCATGTGTTCTACCAAACTTCTGTTGTATTCGACCGGGCCAGAGAAATTGAAAGTCATTGGTTGAGTAAGATGAAGTAGACAAAAACAAACCGTCAGAAAACGGAAAAAATATCCTTAACCATACGAGTATCAACGGACTGCTTATAAACTGAAAAACATCGAATTCCGTTTGCTAAACAAAAGGAATCAAACACTCCATTCAGGTCTAAGTAGATAACCATTAGGGTATATTGCGACAGACGATAAACAGATAATGAGAAAGCTGCCTTAAGCTTAGCCACCATCGATGCTGTGCGTCTACGGGTAACAACTGTTGTATAACAGGCAGTTTCGTTGTGAGTAGTATACTACTCACAAGTAGTGTATTACCCACAGGGGACATTCAGGGGCAAAAGGACAAGCCCCGAACACGACGGATAAGAAGAGACTATCGAAACAGTGTGTACATGATGTGTGAGAACTTTCACCAAGGCGAATGACCACGTGCTGTCACCCAATGTATGTGAGTGCATGTCCGTCGTGCAAATGAGTGTACATGTTTGTGGTTTGGTTTTTGACATGACCTATACGGAAGTTTGCGCAATAAACCAACTTGTTGGCCAAGCGTCTTTTGCGGACACAACAACTGGTGCCGTGACGAACGCGAGGATGAAGATTCCCTGGCCACAGCCGTTCGAAGATGGAGACGTCCGGACGTTCCTGGAGGACTTGGAGGACGTGGCCGAAGTGGTCGGAGTCAAGACCGACCGTGGGAAGCTGGCTGCCCTGCGGACGCTGGTGAAGGGCAGGGCGAAGGCGGTGCTGGACGCAGCGCGAAGAGGCCCTGCGAAGATGGAGTGGGCCGCTGCGAAGGAGACGCTGGTGGCTGCGTTTGACAGCCCGGCCGACCGCCAGGAGGCCATGCGGCGGTTCAAGGCGGCCAGGCTTGGACAAGGAGCGGACCCGTCCGTGTTTGCCACCACTCTGCAAGGTTTGCTGGACAGGGCTCTGCCAGGATTGGATCAAGAATCACGACGGCAGTTGTTAACGGAGCAGTTTATTGAAGGTCTCCCGATGGAGGTTCGCGACCAAGTCCGTATTGCCCATGTCGCCCGGCCGATGGACCTTGACGATCTGGCGAAGGTGACACGGGAGTTGGCAGTAATGTCCGTGGCCTCAGTGGATTCAAACAGCAATACGGACAAGAAGACATTGGAGGTAATGCAGAAGGCAATGGAGCAACTCGCAGCGGATGTAGCTGCCCTGAAAACAGCAGCACGGAAGAACGATCAACCAGGAGGCTGCTTCATCTGTGGAAAAAAAGGACATTGGAAGAAGGATTGCCCAATCCGGCGGTCTCAGAGGTCTAAAAATAAAGTGTTTCGTGATTGTTCTTTTTGTTGGGCGGGTCGACTAGTAATGGGAGCGATTGAGAAGGGGGCCGTACATACAAGGGTTGAAGTTGATGGAGAGGTAGAACAGTGTTTAGTCGATACAGGGGCAGCTATTTCGTTGATTGCTCGTGCCGAAAAGCAAAACCTAGAACCGACATCCATGATGATCAAGACGGTTGGAGGTCATAGTCTACTGGTTGACGGTGTGAAAGAATGTGGGGTACGTATCGGCGGCCATATCGTAAAGCACCGTTTCATTGTGTCCCCAGAAACCAGGCAAACGATACTCGGAGCCGATTTCCTCGCTGCAACAGATGCCGTGATTGACTTGAAGCTCAAGAAGTTGTCAACCAAGTATGGCTCCCTGACGCTCATAGGACAGCGAAAGGATAGCGTCAACCAAGTACGCAAGGTTAAAACCCCCAGTTGCACAGCCCCCCTGCTCCAGTCCACGGTCGAGAAATACGCGGAAGTATTTACGACTGACGATGATCCGTACGGATTTTGCAACTGGATTGCCCATGAAATACCAACAACCGGAACATTTCGACCTCACGGGCCCCGCAGGATACCGGTTCATCTTGAGGAGGAATTGAGGAGACAAATACAGAACATGCTGAGCGAGGATGTTATCGAAGAAGCCAACAGTCCGTACAACTCGCCTGTTCTCCTGGTGAAGAAGTCCAACGGGAAGTACCGCTTTTGTGTGGATTTTAGACGGCTGAATGAGGTAACACAGAATACAGTCGTACCAATACCGTCCGTCGCTGATATTTTTGACAAGCTACAGCAGGCGAAATTGTTCACAGTTTTGGACTTACGCTCCGGATACTGGCAAGTACCAATTAAACCCACAGATCGTGAGAAGACCGCATTCACGGTAGGCGAAAAACAGTATCAGTTCAAGCGCATGCCGTTTGGCCTATCCGGGGCACCGTTCACATTTCGGCGCCTGATGGTTCAGCTGGTAAAACGACTGGATAATGTGGCGGTATACGGAGATGATATCGTAATATACAGCAACACGGAATCGGAACATGCTGCCCATATAGATGCTGTCTTGAATCGCATTAAGAACTCAGGACTCCGGATCAATGCTGATAAGTCACAGCTCGGACGATCATCGGTGGTGTTACTGGGACACAAGGTGGGTCAAGGTGAAATCAAGCCTCTGCCGGAGAAAATACTGACAATTAGAGAGGCCGTGGCTCCGAATTCCAAACGAACCCTGAGACAATTTTTGGGTCAAGCGGGGTACTACAGTCGGTTCGTGAAAAATTTTCACTCCATTGCATCGCCATTGTACGAACTCCTTCGAAAAGACAAGAAATTTGAATGGACCGACGATGCCCAGAGGGCGTTCAAGCGAGTGCAACAAGCGATGAACGAGCAACAACTGACGTTGAAACTACCGAACACAAAAGAAACGTTCATCGTAGCAACAGATGCCAGTGACCGTGGCATTGGGGCAGTACTCAAGCAAAAGGAAGGAGTAATCGAGTATGCCAGCAGAGTCCTGACTCCAACGGAGCAGAAATATTCGACTATTGAAAAGGAATGTTTGGCAATCGTCTGGGCACTGGACAAGTGGAGGCCATACCTGTTGGGTCAACAGTTCCACGTGGAGACGGATCACAAACCCCTGGAATGGATCATGACTGCGAGGGACCCGAGAGGCAAATTAGCCCGATGGGCATTACGTTTACAGGAATATGACTTCACGATCAACCATGTGCCTGGTTTGAGCAATTGCGTCGCGGATTTTCTTTCTCGACCACAAGTAGACGACGAACTCCCCAAAGTGACCGTTGGAGTCAACGGCTTAATAATGGAGCAGGACCCACAAACGCTAGTACGCCTACAACGTCAAGATAAGGTCCTCCGGAAAGTGATTGAAGCTCTGGCAAGAGGCGTGAGAATCCCCACAAATACTAAGGATGAGGAGCTGAAAATAATCGCATCCCAATGGAAAAGAGTTGGCTTAAACAGTGCAGGCGTATTGACATGGCAGCGTGGCGTTGGGCACCCGTGCGTGGTAGTCATCCCGAGACAACTGAGGAGGAAAGTGGTGGCAGACTGCCATGAAATGGCACACACCGGATGCACTAGGACGTACGATCTGTTGCAACAAAGAGCATATTGGCCGAAAATGAAAGAGGATGTGACAACTTACGTGCTTGCATGCCAACAGTGTCAGTTACTGAAAAGCGACAATCGGGGAGCCCAACAGCCCTTACAACCAATACCAGTCTCCGAAATCGGTGAACTCTGGTCTATGGATCTTATGGGCCCATTTCCACTGAGCGCCCGCGGTAACCAGTACGTTCTGGTCATGACGGAACACTTTACCCGTTGGATCGAAGCGACTGGCGTTCCGGATCAGAAAGCATCTACGGTGGGAGATATGGTGATGAAGCACATTGTAGCAAACCACGGTGTACCAAAGGCGATCTTGACGGATCAGGGACCATGCTTCGAAAGCGATGAGTTTCGAACACGCATGCAACAACTGGGAATCAAGCGCATCCGAACGACGCCGTATCACCCACAAACGAATGGCCTAACTGAGCGTAACAACCGAACGGTCAAAGAATGGTTATCAGCCAAAGGAGGAGACTGGGAGTCTGCGTTGCCACTAGTGTTATTGGCCTACCGGGCGTCTGTGCAGGCGAGCACGAAGAAATCTCCATTTCAATTGATGTACGGTAGAACCCCTCGACTTCCGGTGGATCAGGACATTGGGGTATGGCCAGAGTGCATTGATTCCACTAAAGAATTGGTAACCGAAAGAGAAAGAGCCCAACGAAATCTGAAAGCATCGCAAGCACGCACAAAGGAGAAATCCGCAAGGCAACGGTTCGGCAAGACTAGAATGTTCAACCTAGGAGAACGGGTGAAATATCGAGACCATCGGAACACCGGTGCCAGCGGGCCAGGATCAAGAAAACTTTTGCCTAAATGGAAAGGTCCGTATTTGGTAATATCCAGACGAGGCCCAGTATACACGATCAAGAAGGACGGCGAGACGAAACGAGTGCACGCCAGTGAGTTAGCAACGTGGCACGAGATGCCGGCGCGACGAACCAGAAGATCAATAATCCGGGAGGAAACACCGCGTCGATCGGAGAGGATTCGTCGACAAATGCGAAGGAACCAAGGAACCTCAGAAGGGGGAGGAGTGTTGTATAACAGGCAGTTTCGTTGTGAGTAGTATACTACTCACAAGTAGTGTATTACCCACAGGGGACATTCAGGAGCAAAAGGACAAGCCCCGAACACGACGGACAAGAAGAGACTATCGAAACAGTGTGTACATGATGTGTGAGAACTTTCACCAAGGCGAATGACCACGTACTGTCACCCAATGTATGTGAGTGCATGTCCGTCGTGCAAATGAGTGTACATGTTTGTGGTTTGGTTTTTGACATGACCTATACGGAAGTTTGCGCAATAAACCAACTTGTTGGCCAAGCGTCTTTTGCGGACACAACACAACGAAAAGGTGCAGGTGTGATCTTTGCAAGTACGTTCTAAGGATTTATCACTTTCCTATATGCGTTCCCATCCTACGAGATCGATCAGCAAGCTAAATTGAACCCTTTCTCAGACGCGTCGGAAATGGGCTACGACACCGCCCTTTGTACACACTTGGCTCCTTAGGAAGAATAACCAGGCGTACACTATTACTCGCTAAATCTCGCATGGCATCATTAGAAGCAGCCATTAATACCGCATCTCGAGCAGAACGACGAGGCGATTTGATCAAGGGTTAATAATTCCGGATAGATAATTAAGTCCCTTCTCTGAGAAAAGACCTACCCTCTCGTCAGAGACCACATCGGCCATTCCTCGTGAATGGATCATATTCAGGGAAAAACTACTAGCCAAAACAAGATACCCTGAAAGAGAGATAGTTGACAGCCGACGGTACTGAATGAGATTGCAGTTAAAACAAAAGATTAGGGGCCAAATACAAAACACAAGGCTGAGGATCTACAAGAGTGATATGACGGCCGAATGGCGATAGCTGTACTTGAAATGTTTCTATGATTATCCTACTAATAATTCGCGTATACTTTGTACAATCAAAATAATCGAATCTCATCCAGCAGAACTGCCTAAGATAGTGGTTGATATTAATCTCCCTCTGAATATTAAGGAAAATGTGGTTAAATGTAAGCGGATTCTAACTTATAATTCGATAAATGACGCGTGCATCACAAGAGGTGAAGATTCTGCATCATAGTTACAGTATCAGCAGACACAAACTGGTAATCTGCTTGTTTCATTTTTATGATAATCGGTTACAATAAGCCCGAGTTAAACCACAAACGGCATAGATTTGATTCAATACATGACGGTGTGTGAATGTGAGTTCCCCACTATTCACCAGCTTTCTTTCTCTACAAGTTCATTGCCTGGGACCACTGGCAAAAACGGTCCCAGGGACACCCCGTTGATCCCGTTGTATCTCAGTTATACGATGAGGGGGGAATTTAGATCTAACGTTTCACTGGTTTTCATTCACTCCCCCAGGTCAAACCTATCCAGCCATAGCTCCGTATCACTAACTACATCCACGTACAAGCGTGTATTAGTTTACGCTGGATTTGTCTTCGTGCTATCCCACACGCAGTTCAACGTCTACAATAAAAAACAACCATCTTATCCTAAAACTAACTCATAAACTGATGTGACTGATCTTCCTCAGTTGAAACCGATTATGGCAGTCATCTTAGAGCACACCGAACACTTTAAGTGTGACTCGACTAACTCAATTTTTCACTTACTAAAGCTCATAATTCACCTATTCCAGTGTACAAAGCAAACTACTGACATGAATTCAGAAAGACAGTATCATCAGTAGAACAATTTTTATGTAGCCCTTGTCCGCTCTATCCGCAATCGCTAGTTCAGAGAGAACTCAGCTGAACAGCGAAAACAGACAATCCACTAAACCGCATTATCCGCCACATTCCAGCCTCTACCTGAACGTCAGGTAGATATCGAGAATCACAGGCCAAAGAGATGAACATGACCGATAATTCACGATTGGCAAGTGGCTACCTTCATTCTCTCATCCTAGTCATCGACTGATCATTTTACATCCACACTACAATGAGCTGTGAACCCAGCATGGAATAGGCAGCGTGCTAAGAGACGGGTTAATATTTTTGGCATATAGTCCAACCGCTTAAATATATGCCGGATGTGGTTCGTATGACTAAAAACGCACCTCTTAGCCTCTCCACTAAATACCCCCTAAACCCATTCGATGCACGCAAATCAACGCGAACATGGACAATCAAGGACTTCATGTTTGACACCTCAGACGTACTGGCTAGGTTTCGCGATTGCACGATGACACTGTTCCAACAGTCAATTTACGATCGCAAAAACTTTTCATTCCAAAGATACCCACATCACAGAAGACTGTGTGGGACTGAGAGTCTCATCTTTTAACCCCGTCAATGCGGGATGCAGTCCAAAACAGCCAACAGAGCTTCACTGGCGGGTATAAAAACCACTGTTACTGTTCTAGAAACAAAGCACGTACCAAAAGACCAGGTGGTACACACAGATGGCAAAATAAGAAAACCTTTACCATTTGCAGCATCTGTTAGCCATTGTCCCGTGAAGTTACACGAGTAAGTCTGGAACATGTGAGCAACATAAATAGTTCAAAAATGGGAAACACCTCTCTTCAGTTACGAATGCGAATAACGAAGTGAGAAGATCGGTTTAGCAAGGTAGAAGCGCCATTCCGTATGTTCTCGTCAGCTGCTACACGTAACAGCCGTGAAAGGCAAACACTGTCAAACCAATTAAGCTCATGAATCGAATCAATATACACACTAGTCTGTTATTGGTCAAAACCGGAGCAGACGAAGGTACAAGGTCAACAGCTTTCGCACAGAGGACTGGCTTGGTAAGCATGACAAGCAGCGCCTCTAGTGACTTAAGGATCACGAGCTTGAAATGACACACCGGATAGACCACATGACCGGTTTCCAGCAGGTGTCTGGTGATCGAGGAAGTCGTATTGCGTTGTTTGGTCGGGTCGCGTCGGATCATGCTACACATTAAAGTCTTCCATATATTTGGGGACGTGTTTCTTCATCCTATAGCAGCAGAGAGGCGGTCGGCGCATGACTCATGTTCAAGGTATAAAGGCACTCACCGAGAAGCTTGCTTCAGTAAGGCGCTCCCGGCTTCCTAGCTGTTTCCCGAAGCACAATGAACACTTTTGGTTGAGGACACGGTTTGATATGACGAGAAATAGAAGTCAATGGCGCTGACACTGCGAGTTGTGTGTATCGTTGTAACTTTTTATTAATCATTTCTCTTCATTTTTCTTTCTCCACCCTATCCATTACTTTCTTCCTCAGACTGCGGCACGCTTAGCACTCCTGTAGTTCTTTACGTTATATATATATATATATATGGTGAGGATATCTGCAGCTCGGGTAATATCGTGAATAAATGTAAAAGGCGGACACGGAGTGATGGATGTTTACTGTGACGTTTCGAATCCGCACTGGGATCTGTTGTCAAACAAATGATGCGCAAAAAATTGCACATCACTTACCAGTAGGTCAGCATGTTTGTCTGTCTATCGCTCGTCTTCGCCATGTTTGTGTGACCAATGGGGTGTAATGAGTGTCGAAGTCGGTGTGTCTGTTGAAAGCACTGTGAGAGAAGATCGATTCCTGCCTCCCTTTTGCTAATCCGACCACCTAACAGTCCGCCAGTTTGACCTCGTGACTTGCTGTAGCGCAGTGTTTCCAAAAGTGATTTATGTTCTGCCCGTCTCAGTGCTAAGTGGTGTTCGTGTAAACGTACCTTCATCTGTTCACTCGTGTCCCCTACGTAGGCCTGATCAGTCTTGGCAGGGAACAGAGTATATTACACCCGTTCGTTCATGAGATCCAGCTGGATTTTGGTTTGACGAAGCTTACTTCGAAAGCTGTTTGTTGGCCTGTGGTTGATTTTGCCCCCAGATTTTCTCATGATGTGCTTGTTGGGAGGCAAACTCATCAAAACAATCTAGTCAGGACATCGGTGACGGCTGAGGAAACCAGTCATCATTTCAAACCATCCAGGGCCGTGGTGATGGCTGACGAAATCAGACAGCAACAAAGCACTGAGGGGGGCACGTCGGACCGACAAGCAGGACACATGCAAGTGAGTGAGGGTGTCATGCCACCCCGAGAAACTAACGCCTATGGATTTGGCCTTACTTGGCCACTTGGAAGCGAAGTGGCTTAGACAAGTAGACAGTGACTCACCGCCATTTCATGATATATATTTACAGGCATTTCATTCATTTGGTCGAACTGGTCTTTGGCAATACATCGTGTTTTCTGCAACCGTGTCTTCCTTGTCTCCGCGCAAGTAGACTAGGAGAGGCCACATAGCAGGAACCCAGGTCTAGAAGTCAAGCAGTATTAGAACGTTTGGCAAGGGAAAGGCGCTTACAACAGTGCTTAAATGCCCCTAAGATTCTGTTTAAGTAAGGCGAGATGATGACCTAGTCTCTCGTGTAGTTAGAAAGAAAAGTCGGTCGGATCCTGGTGCACGCGTTTGTGAGTGGTCTGGAGTAGCCGTTTGACGTGAACAAATTATACGGGCATTCTCTTTTTTTGTAACTCAGGCGTACCGAAGACGGTTACTCAACGAAATAAGGTTAGCACACCTTTATGTAACCGGATGGTTACCACAGAGAGACAATATAATTCCAGTAGTTGTTAGTTTGAGACATACGGTCGTCCGTATGGTTCCATCGGATTTTCTCAACAATAGTACGTCCAGGAATGGCACTGTTGGATTGGTTTCTAGTTCCATGACAACTTGAAGATCCGGTAATACTTTATTGGTGATAACAAATACATCATCCACGTATCCCAGCCACAATGTTAGACGGTACTTGTGGAACGCAGTTTTTTTCTCGAAGAATTGTGTCACGACCTTAGCAAGCGACAGTGGTTCTGGCATTCCACTGGCATGTCAACTGGAACCAAATCCAAATTTGCATCAATTGGTTGGGATTTTCAAGGTTAACTGCTACCATCCCCATTTCATGCAAGACATCAGTGGAGAGACTGCTTCTTAAACACTGCGCAATCCTGCGGAATATGGCCAAGGACTGTTAGTCAGGCCCCGTCACCAGGGTCATCAAAGTCCCAGTACGCGTTTACAGTGTCGTAGAGCGGAAAAGGGGAGAATCCCGTGTAGGGTGAATGAATAAGTCCTACAACATGCTGAACGGTCGTGGTGTTCAGAAAGTGATCAGTTTTCTACTCTAATCTTTGGCTGCTCTCGCCGGATGACACCTTTCCCAAGATCTTCATTCTTATCATCCAACTTCGATGCGGCCCTCTACGGATCGAAGTCTGCAACTCAGGAGGTGGCTGAGAAAATAATTCAGTTCTCTGTGGCGATAACTGCGGTTAACGAGAGGGTGACGACCATATTCTTCAATCGAGATTGATCACACGTGATTTGCGCTGTGCTCGGCATAGTTACGTGAATAAGGATCTGGAGAAAAGATTATGCGATATCAAATATCGGCTATGCGGTCTACAAACACCAACAACAACCTCGGTGCCCGATCGTTTCGAGAGGGGATACATTAATTGTCCTGCTAACTCCCATTGATAACCCTGTAACTAGGACTTCCGAGACAGGTCAATATCATTAAACCTGTTAGGCGATATTTTTGGATTACGGATAATAATGACCGACTCTAGATAAGGACGCTCAAAGCTCGGAAGAGCTAGGACTTTATTGATGATGAGTGTGATACCGGGGAGCAAAACAGACATGAAACACCAATCTGGAACCCGTCCGATAAAAAACAAACTTTCTGAAATAGCTCCCAAAACGACTAGCGGTCTGTAACTCGCTCGGAGTGGAACTGCCGAATACATTTGTTGACCTCGAGTGGATTTTACATAACCCAATGGAACGTCCCAGACCAGACATTTCAGGCATGACATCAACAATAATAAAATCATCATCGGATGACTTACGTGCAACAGGACTTTGGGAAGTTAAAGTAGTTCAACGGAGAGGGATAACAGTCACGTTCGATACAAGCCTGAAAAGCGCAGTAAAAAGGTGTCTTAAAATTGTAGACGAAACTCATGTTTCATTTGAAAAAGTATGAAAACGAGGTGCTCCATAGTCAAATACACTTGGAACGCCTTCTGATAGTTGAAAAATGGAAATAATTGTTCTTTGTAGATATGTTCTAGACACCAACAGCCACTCTGGGGTCTAGTTCAATACAAATGGTACACGGTACAACACTTGCTTCATGCACGATCCGATCGATTTCATCTGTTGACACACCAGGTTGGACAGCGTTCACAGCTTCTTCCAGGACTTCCCGAGCCAGCTATGAGAACAAGTGCAAATAAAAAGAGTAAACACTTTTATAAAGAAAAATCAGACAGAAAGATCTTAAGAGCCCACTAAAACTATTGACTGTTTACTTTAACCAAGGGATTAGTTCCTATGCAAGCCTTTTGTTGTCAGCGTTAACGAGGGCAGGAATACACCAGCAGCACAGACTGCAGCTTAAGTGTCGAACAAAATAGTCATAAGTGAAAGGTAAAATAGGGCGCAAGTCAAAACCAGGTTCATTACGCTCGAACGGTAATGATTCAATGCTGATGGGTTATCTCCATCAGTCAATATTGCAGAAACAAGGACAGAAACAAAAAAGGTTCAAATGCTGTGGACTGTAAATAGTGTTCCAAGCCGAAACTATGGCCACATTAAGGACGTTAGCCCAATTTTGTAGTTGTCCTTCTGTCAACAATGATGATACAAAGGAATGGCGCTGAAGGTAACTCCCATCGATTGACGCCACGACGTCAAACAAACGAGTAAGCTACGGCTCGGCGTAACATTAGGATGCTGCTATAACGTACCGGTTTATCCTTCCGAGGTAAAGTAACGTTCAACTATACACTGCACTGACTGACTGGTGGCCGTGATTGATGAAACCCAATACAGCATGTACAGTTGTTAACATTATTATTCAAACACGAGCCATCACGTAGGGTTTTGATCAGAAGCAGCTGATGACCTTCCTAACAAGTACAAATCGAAAGTACACCTCACCCACACATTGGGTAGCGTTTGGAATTATCCATACGTCTCGATCACTGAAGAGGTCATTTTAGAAGGCAGCGTACTACTAGATGGCAACACCTTCAACCCTTTGTGTCCTAATTTACCACTGACTACACAGCAGCTCCATGACAGCCGAACACTGAACATACGGTTGCAGGTTCAAGCCCTGGTTATCACAACTGTCCTTACTGTGTTTTAGCAGCCTGATAGTAGCCAGTACAAATGTGACTGTCACATAGCAGTAGATGTCTGGCAGTGTAAAAGCCAAAAACAAATTTAACTTGAAACGGCAAAATATAGGATTGTTGTTTAAAGCAATCTAGCGATTAATGTACAATACGCTGCACCAGTGTGAACTGCATCACGCAGGCGGCTTCCAAGAATCACGGTAAATTGCAACTTGCCAAAGTAGTCTTCATGAATAAGGGCGCGTTCCTTGTCCGCAACTGGTTCATCGGTTATTCGAAAATCATCTTTCGTTTCGAAAGGACAAAAGTATGAAAACCTCAGTTGATGCGAGACACTCAGGAATTCTTACGTCGAAGTTAAAAAATTAGAACTGGACTTCACAACAGTATTGTTTTCACGCATCACTTATTCATCAGGTCCGACCTGTCAACGAGCTCGAAGGCACGAGCACCGATGCATCACTTCCACTGCTCTTAACAGATCTGGAAACCTTAATGATACCCCTGCCGGCCCAGATGGTGCCACCTCCAAAGTTCCCACACTAAGCTCACTGTCCAATCAACCCACCTTCAAGTGAACAGGGCCCATCAAACGAAAGCTAGTGAGTAATACCACAGAGTTTCGTGGAGGTGAGTGGAACCAACCAGATTATTACCGCCCAACAATCTTGCTTGCAGGTACTCCGAGAGAGACCCAGATACTACGAGCTTCACAAGCACGAGAAACCTTCAGTACCAAAGCAGCTGATTGTGGTATCAATTTAGACGTTACATACCCTGACTTTGAAACAACGTAAAATTGCGTGGATCGAGCTCTCCTCCCACGCAGACGCCATCACGACGGGATGTGAGGTAGCCTCTATTACAGACCGGGATTTTGTCACCCCAATCAATCTTATACAGTGTGCACTGCATTTTGGCCGCCAGACAAGTTACAAAGATGCGACTTTGGAATCCATTCTTCGCCCGTCTTTTCCCACTTTTACTGTTAAACACAAATATGAATCACTGGTTTATTGCTGTCTATAACGATGATGATTCTAACCTTTATCAACGAGCCTCCCGTTTCAATTTCCTTTTCTTTATCGCTGATCGTTGACCTCATGATCTAGCGAACATATAGAATGATCAGTCAGCATGATCGGTCTAAGATAAATAACCTTTACTCCTACGCTAAACGTTCCTTGCTGGTTAAACGCCACCATCGTGATTGCCCATCTCTTCGCGAATTTCCAGCGGAGGACCTCGGCGAGTTTACCCAACGTTAGACTGAATACGAGGAACGCTAGTAGTGCATCAGTGTTGCTTCAGCTGCAGTGAATTACCATACAATTTTCGTCCAGTCACATTTCGAGAACGGAACTTGGATCTGGCCACCATCCCTTCAAGAGGACGAGCTGCTTTTCATACGAATGTGAGGACGTGTCACCAAGGCCGTCAGCAGACTTCAAGCTAGACTATACAAAGTTAGGGCACCACCGATGAACACGCATTCGTTAGGCTTCTATCAGAGCAGAACTAACTTACCCTCGACTTCCCGATCCTCAGAACTCTGCCATCGAAATAAGTGGTTATTTGGCGCAGTCTTTATTAACGCGCTGACGAGTCATCTAAGTTAATATGAGATGCAGCACAGACCATTAAGTCATCATTGCGGCATATAGCCAATGCCAGCACGCAAAGCGTGTGGGGTTCCACCTCACTATATGAGTTTCGCTGACCATATCTCTGTTCTTGAGACTTGGATTATTAAGCAGGAATGGATCCGAATGAAACATTTTTCTGACTGACTAACTTAAAGGGGTACGAGTAATCAAAAGTGTCGGGTGACGAGGCCATTTCCACGTATGTGAAAAGTCTGGTCTAATGGGGGGTCCTATCCATCTGCCAGGCTTTCCTTATTTAATACACCCCTACTGAATAATCTTAGGCAGAGGCAGCAGGGTTGTGTTGTATCCTAAAACGGACCTTAGCAAAAATCGCCCATGAATCAACGAGTTGGGCGAAAACTGTGGCAATATTCACTGGAGGCTGGAATGGAAAGAACTAAGTACAGTGCCAGTGATATATCGGCAAATCGCCGACGTAACAAACTCCTTACACCAGCGTCTGGTCTGTATGCCGTACGAGGACTGCAGATGAAGGCGTATGATGTGCAGTAGTAAACTCCGGAAGGAAAGCTCCAATGAAGAAACCACAGCACTTCGAGATGGTGCTCCTGTAGCCCCAACTATAACAAGATGGGAGCTGAGGTCAAAGGTTGCACGGTACTCGAAGCCCAGTATCTAACGGAAATGCGCATGGCTTCCATATAAGTCAAAAACAAAGAAAAGACGTTGGTTGGTAGCCAACAAGATGCCGGTTAGGGTGATTGTGGGGTTAGTGACAATTTGTGAAGACCGAAGAAGTTACCCGAGTACCCGTGGAGAAAGCGAAACATATCGCCGGGTTAGGGGAAAAACATAAGTGGGATCTCTTAGAGAAGATAGTATCTGGCCTTGAGAGGAATGGGGATTTGACGCTTGTGTAATACAGGAATGCCACAGTCAAGGGCTTGCCAGAACCTCTCACGAAAATCGATGGGGTTAGAAGGGGAGAGAGGGAGCGACTAGATATCATTTACAAAATCTATGACAGATGGACATATTGTGGTGTGTTGCCATCGAGTGGGTGTTAAGGTTGGGTAAATGATAAGGCATACCCCTGATGATCAGTGTAATTCGACGTGATGACTGAACTTCCCAATCAGAGACAACGAGAACAGCCCTTGACGGTAACCAGGAGGATCAGTCCAGCTACTTGGGATAGAGTCACAACTAAAAAGCGATATTAGAAGATGCCACTTTAGTACCAAGCCAAAAAAGGATACAAAGCGTAGTGGTTGCAACGTGCGCAGCTGACTCGATCACCTGTAGAAATATCAGACGTTTACAAAGGAGATAAAATTACTCCTACTGCACAGAATGCGCATCGCAGACAATCAGTCCGTTACGTGAAATTCTAAAACCAGGTGCGGATACCTAATGGAAAACTGGAAGAACGCTCAAGCCTAGCATCTGAACAACTAATCATTCATCGCTTGGCAAGACCTTACAGAAGTGAGAAGAATGAGAGTATACAACATTATGGACAACGACCGGGAAGAACGCTCACGGAAGCAGTTGTTACAGAGGTTTGGTTACGGCGGTACGGTAGTTAACGTTTCACATATTACTAGATACACAGGGGAATTGGTTATGTTGTGATCAGTCTGTACAGTGTGTACTCTGCGCCTTTAAGGTGTAAAACGTTGTTGTAAAATGGGATTGACACTGACCATACCTTTGTTATTGCAAACAGATCGTGAGAAACTGTCGGTTGCCTGTAATATTGCTGACAAAATGACCACAAGAATAACAAAAAAAGCTAAACACTCGCTAACCTCTTTCTCCTGTGTTATTGTAAACACGTCAGATTATCGACCGAAAGAAGGGATGAAAACGTGTGCGTACCCACGTTTATTTTACCCGTGTGCAAGGTGTACATGAGACCGCGGTGCTCGACCACCGCTGCTTCTGTTAGCCAGCCTGGTTGGATAGTACTGGCAACGCAAGAGTCAGTCGGCACGTACTAGGGAAAAGCGTAAGTTTGCAGCCGATGACCGAGACAATGGAAATACTGACGAAATGTACCCGGCTTGGTCATGAAAAAGTGTAGCGAACAAGTTTGTTTTCGGTTATTTACAATAAAGGTTAATACATAGATTAACCACATGCAGAAGACACTACACCAATGAAGGAAAGGGTTTGTCACCAGTGTCGGAAAAACTCAGTTTTGAGAGCTAGCCTCGTAGTAATTAATGAATCGACCTTACAAAATGAAGTTAACTGCCAATATAGTGATCATGACTGACTATTCTGTTCAGCTCAGAAACAAACACAAAGCAGAAGAATATCGAACGTTCTGATGAAAACGTTCTTGGGTATATAGTAGAAGAGAGGAGACGGGCGACGGTGGTCCTTGCAATCGTTAACACGCGGCTTTTGATATAATTTTACCACAAATCGAACAGAATGAGTCTGTGGAATAGATTTAGACTCCGTTGATTGGGCGGTGAGCAAGTGCGAACTAGCCTTTGTTGGGCTGCTAGCTGTCCGTGCCGAATGACTCGCCTGAAGGCGTTCACCTAATCGTTTATGTGGTGAGGCCTACGTAGCTCGTTCCGCGCTCGTTGGAATATGTATTCTCTTGTTAACGGAGAGTCCGCCACAACACGCATTGTTCCATAAGACTGCCAACAATTGAAAAAAAATCCAAGGCAGCCAGACGAAGACAATGTCATGATGTGAAAACCATAAGTGATCTGCTGAGAAGGGTCGGTATCTGCCACCCACTGTCTCTACTGCTGAGTGGGAACACTATCGGGCATGGCGGATGTGTATGAGGTTAATGGTTCTTCGCTAATAATTTTGTTTGTTTCGTCTCTTCCTCACACACTCCTAGTAGATCGCTGACGTCATTTCGCGGACCAGTGTTAGAACACATCGCAACCATGTGCAGGGCTCAAAACGTGAAACGATTATGGAACATAACCATGGAAACACTGGCAAAGCACCAGTCCACAAAAATACAGTACCAAGGCACGGGGTTGTCACAATGAACCGAAGTACATCGCTCACAACCTACCTCTTCAAGAACTCCTTAAACTGTATCCTAGAGGAAGCATCGACTACGACTGGACAAACTATACCAGAGAATCGTGATTGTGCAACAGAAAACTTGTAGACGTACATACGAGATCCTAATCAAGACAGCTCTTTTCCGACTGGTAGTCCATTCAGATCAGAAAAGGCAACAGCCTTCCAGACCGTTTCATAGTCTGTAGTATACAGTGACCACTGGCCGTGTGGCTTCCCTAAAGGCCTCGGCTGCATCCGTGTTTCATTGCTCGTCGGCCCTGTACGCATGATTCCGTGTACGTCTGCTATAAGAGGCCTGATACGAACTCAGTGCCACTTTCTTCCCTTGTTGCCGTTGCCCCCAGATTAGGCTAGAACTAACTACTTATCATACTTCCAAACATTGTTAAAAACATACCGGTTGTTTCCAAACCCTGACGCGTTCTTTTGGTTTGACGCTTGTTGTTTGCAAGGTGTAGAAACATTGATGCTGAATGTTTGAATAGGGACGTAGTTATTTTCAGTAGTTAGGTCCCTTCCCGTCCCCTTCTTTTTCCTTCTTTCTTTCTATATAACGTTTGCTTTTTCTTCATGGTTGTGTGGCAGTTAAGCATTAGTGTGAATCACTAATGTATTGCTGTCTATGATGATGTTGAGATCACATTTCGACTGCTCTTCAGGAAAGGCGTTGTAAATTGTTGGTAGAAGAGGGTGGAGCGCATGGCCAATTGTCCACTACGAATATTTGGGTGGTTGAGGATGTACGATATCAGAACCAGACTAGTGTGTTGAAATTCAGAAGATCGACTACCAGTCTTCTCTCAGCTTGCTGTATAGATTGCAGTCCGGGTGGTTTTTAAATCAAGAACACAACGGAGCTGGTGTTTTGGATAAGCAATCCAGTAAAGAACCCGTAAAACCTGACCGCTTCATGGTGTTTGATGGGATATATCTTATTATTTGCCTTTTCATAGGAGAAAGATGGCCTGGGCGACTGTCGAGAAAGTGAAAGGAACTCCTCTCCCACACACTTACCCTACCGACTTGAGGAGCAAAAAGTGACCAAAGTATCAGAAGAACTTAATAAATATGTAATATAAAGGACTGTTTTATCACAGGGAATTGTTACCTTTGAAGTGACGCGCATGCATTGAATTTCATCGTCGTCCAACGTCAGAATCACATGTGATCCCTTGGCTTGTCGCTCAGAATGAGGGATGCCTAGCTTCATCAAATAATGTTCAAAATAAATACCTGAATCCGAGTAATCAGGGCGTTGGATGGATGCGGGTAAGGTTCTTGTGGGTGTCTGAAATAAACGAATAAACATAACCGGTACAAAGGGAACCTTTCCGAACGGTCGTAGAGGTCCTGTGAAAACGTGACCCGCAAAAGTTTCGTCTGAAACGGAATTTATTGGAGCCGGATTTACTACAATAGGCCAAATAATCCGTGTGAACTAACTAATTACCGGCTGCCACGTGGAGCATTTTGTGTGTTTTCCAGAACTGTTTGAAACATTTCTACAAAATTTTCAGTGAAGAAAGTTGTCAAACCTGGGAACAAAAGAATGAATTTGTTATGCCAAGTTCAAGGCAGGTCGGGCAACGCAGAGTAGAAGGCAGGCCGCACGCCGGCGTAACGCAGATGTTGACCATAGCGAAAAACAAACGGCCTCACGGGTTCGCGCGACCTTCCGGTGGCTGCCTAGTCGGAAGAAGCGGCGAAGTATGTTATTACCACTATCGGCCAACTAGTACGGTCAAATATAATTTAATTTCGTGACTAACTTGCGTAGTGTAGTCATTTTTGTTTAAGTTTGTGAACAGTGGTCACGTATCACCCCGCAAGGTTCAAACATTGAATTTGTAACGCATTTCGTCGTCGTGTGGTTAACGCCATTTTAGTTTTTGTCTGAGCGAGTTGTGTGCATGATTTGCTGGGCCTTTGCATCATGCTTGTCGGTTTTTTACCATTCCAAATTTCCTTTGTGTCCCCGTCCTTCAGAGAGCCGCTGTTCCTGAATGCTTCCACTGTCTCGCTTTACAAATTTGTAACACAGCGTGCTTTGGACGCCATTTTGATGTTCGGTTGTGTAATTCATGTGCATTCCCTGCTGGGCCTTTGGCTCACGCTTTTATCTGCTATTTCCTTTCACAGGACTACCGTTGGAACCCCTACGTGTGAGGAACGCTGCCCCTTGGTCTATCCACGTTGCACAAATTGGGTTTACGAGTGTATCGAGTACGCGAAGAGTTCAGGGATGACTCCGGTGATGACATTTCTGTTTTTACCAGAGGCTCAGTCTCCTTTATTTTCGAGACTTAGCGTAGCCTTGACCGAAACCTCTCCTTGGTTATGGACCTGCGCGAATCTACGTACTTGGGCTTCCGTTCTCAAACAACAGTTAATGTACTTTCACTTGAAATGTGATCTTGGTTTTTCCCCTCAGGGAAACAAGGATTTCTCATTACTTTTTTCTATCCATATCCTTGGGAGGCTATTAATCAGTAAACAGTAAACACACGCTGCTCAATCTCCAGATCAAACCAGTCAGACATCAGGATGTTAGCAGACGTGGGCCTTCATCACGACTTAGGTGTGGAGATGAAATTGAAATTGAAGCTGAACAAGAGTAGGACACGCATTGGGGATATGCAAGCATGACGCCAACAAGCTCCTCTAATCCCCGCCTACAACTGACTTGTAGAAGAGACTGTGAGTGGAACGAAAGAGTGATACTCTATTCTTATTCTCATCACACAATATATACGCCACTCTGGTGACTCGCCGCTCTCGTCTTTCAGGTGTTCTGTCGAGTGACTGTTTGTTGTGTGTTAGGACAATCCCGCGTATTATGGGTGAATTTTGTACTACCGTCTCCGTTTCAGCGAGTCCGTGCACGCCAATCAGTGTGCGTGATTGCTGACCGCACGTCCTTATGCACCGCACGTCCTTAACGTAACATGCTTTTTAGTCTCAATGGGTCCACTAGGTTGGTGATGAGAGTAAGAAACTAGGGTTTTGAGCGCTCCATCTATCGGAGAAATAAATTACGGGAACCTAGACGATAAATTCTGAGTGGAGAAAGAAGTAATCAATCCAAGCAAACCTTAAATGTATACACAGAGTCGGTCGCGAAGTTTCAAACTTCACGGAAGCCTGACGAAATAAGACTGCCGTGTAGCTGACACCATCCCAGTTCCCATCGTGTAAGTTGTACGCGTGTAGTGCGGATCTCCTAGAAAGGGCCTGATCTTGTTGTCCTCTTTTGCGGGACCAAAGCTGAAACCCAGCTTCGGGGAACGCCGTCTCACAGTGCCTCCACGCTGCGCAAATTAGGTCACAGGCATAGGTAGTATTAGACTGTCCACACCTGGTATGTCTCCTACGCGCCTTTCCATTTCTCTTCCGAGTGGAATGCCAAACGCAGAGACGCGCAAAGATACATAAATCTTCTCTGTCATAGCAGATCAAAGATGACTACCAGTAGGGCTGCAGAGCCATTCAAGATGACCCAAACTAACCGCGTACAACCAAACTACACGCCAGATCCGCCGTACGTTGGGAGAGGTCGCCCCCTGCACGACAGGGAGATATCGAGGAATCCGGTGACTTTAATGTGTCGAAAAAAGTTTGCAGCATTCAGACCACGATAACCATGACCATGAGGGAACAGCGGGCATGCAGCGTGACCACGAATTGTAGTGTTTCTTCAACCAATTGATACGTCCTTTATATATGTAGCGAATGTGACAGAGGTGTAAATAACGTGTAATGAGAGACCAAAGGGATAATATACTCCACATTGTAATGAATATCAGTTAGCTCTCTGACCAAAATTCTTGAAACAATAAACGACAATGTATGTTGAGGTGCAGGTTAGAAATAGAAAACGTTTGAATGAAGCCGTGGAACAGATAGACAATCAATGTTAATATAAGGCCTGATCATGAATCCCACTGATAGTTATATCTAACTTGCGGGTTTAACAGGATCCCCAGTGACAGGGAAAACTCACACAACTACAAAGGAAGTACTATTTCGTTCAAGTCGAGGTTGGGTCCAACCGGGTGTACAAAAGTAATTACACGTGTTGAGCTAGTCGGTAGTCAGCTCAGTACAGCCGGTCGACCAGAAAGACAGCAGGCAATCAGAAACCACTAAACTTTTAGAGAATAGCCCGTAGGTATGTTGTCCAAATGACACTGCGAATAAGAATCATGTAAACCGCGTTAACTTAGGAATAATGCTAATAATAATAGTGTGTTTCTAAACACATCTGTGAGAAAATCGCACAGGTGGGCATGACCAGTGTTGGGAACATTGCGAGATAAAAGTATGTACAATGAGTACTGATGATCTCGGACGTTTAGTGGCTGTTCCAGCAACGCCCAGTCTACTCACAACATCTGTCGACAAACTGGATCCAGGGAAGTCTCATCTGCAAGCAACGAGCTGCCATAAATTCTGAGCCCACCGAGCTGCCGATTAGGATGCAGAAGGGAAGACTGTCGTATTGGCGAATTTTTATTAGTGAGGTGTCAATACACAAGAAAATTGCCGGAACTGAATGAAAGTTTAACACCGAACCCTGATGTTGAATTCATCGTATACAAGTCCAGAGATGAGCGGTTCACGTGAACATCGCCAAATGCAAAGGTCACGTAATGGCAGAGCGATAAATAGTAGATGAAACCAAGGTACACAAGCTATGATACTGAGGTGGGAACTGAAAATGTATAAACTGAGAGAACAATTTTCCACAAGTAAGAAATGACGAAGTTTAGTAACACATCGAGATTAACGTCCGTAGAGGGGATGGTTTATCGCGCGCTCACTTTGAATGATCCCGTGAACCCTCACAAGAAAGTCTCGCAATCACTATCAAAGAGGTTTCCAGTGTAAAAAGATATACCAACGAGGAGGGAGTAAATAAATACAAGTAGCGTTGCCACCAGTTTTCCATCAAAAAATGTCGGCCGCCAGACACTGAGCACAGGCAGCTACTTCAGCATCTACTGCCGTAAAACAAATTATGCACGAGATCCGGGGATTAGCCAGCGTCACCGTAGCCAACGGACCGACTGCAAACATCTCGTTACGTTTTTTGTCGTCTAGATAAGACGGGTGGCTAATTAGACTCTTAATGAGTGGCGACTGAAGGATTTTTGCAGCCAGCCTAACGGACATGCACAGGTGACCGCATATGAAAGTGCATCACTCGACTTGAGGTCGTATGCGCAGTTTATGCAGGTGTGATCTAGCATAAGGAAGAAAGTATATATTCTTTTTATGGTCTATCACCCGTCTAGTTTTAGCCATTGAGAAGATATGTGTCTCGTGGGCTTAAACGAACCTGAATGACGATTACTCAGGTCATACATTAAGAGGACAACTGGTATACTATGGCCATTCAAATTCATGGTCTTCTGCCAAATGACGACCATGTGAAAAGTTGCCAAACTGGTTGACTGAACACTTCGGCAGCAAGTTTTACATCAAGTCTCCAATGCCACGGAATCAATCTGTATTCTATACGAGGAAAACCTGAAATTTTCGGAAGGAAGCGTGTAAACAGTGTCAATGTCATCAGCGGGTACAAAATGTTTACAATGCCTGATAAACTCATACGCACCACTTGTGCGCATAACGGTGAATAACTTTATTGGAAAACTTCCTGGGATCAGCTCACTGGTGACTAGCCGGGCAACGAGCGGGTGTATACCAGATTAAGTAGTCGGTTGCGACCCTCGAAATATGGAGCAAGGCAGCTAAGCAAAAAATATGATACCAAATGGAAAATACCAATAGAAAATGTCTGGAAACGTTTGTGAGAAACACGCTCACACACGCGTGAGTAACGTACAGATTTTTAAGCATGTACACATTTGGACACCAAATTCGTATATTGCACAATGAGTCACCTATGTGAAAATGCAACTAAACAGACAATATGTGAGAAGGAAATTCAGTTTTAGGCAGAAAACTACGAATTACATAGTTCTGAGAAAATAGCAATTGAAACCTGCACAATTCGATAAAATAATTGATTTGTTACATCAATTGGGACTCCGCAAGCTGAGCACTGGCCTCTTGCTCAAGGTTGTACCAGAAAAGAATTTCTTGGAGAATGAAGAGGGTGTATTTGCGAAGAATCGGATCATTATTCCATGTAGATTTTTCCGGAAAAATGTGCAGAAAAAGTTTTTATGATGTGGACGAGATGGAGACGCATATACTTTTGCGGGGAACGGATGGACCTCTCGACCGGACGTCATGTTTCGCCCAAATTCCAAAGAATTTCGAGGAGCTTGCGATAGGCTAAACCATTGCGGAGTTTTGAATGTCCGAACGGGGTGTAATGTTTTCCTGCGCGGGATACATCAGTGGAACCAAGAATGGAAAGCGGAATCACACGATAAACGGGAGAACGTAAAACTGACTAGGTTGGCGATGACGAACAATGGGACACATGTTATGCTGGCATAATCTTCTATATGACGTTAATAGCATTGTGTTTTTGATGAAATATATACCATAACAGCTGTCATCAAATAATACGAGAAGCGATCAAATATAAGCTTTCCCTGGTATACGAATACTGCCGGATTGAAATGTCAGTTATCTCTGTAAGGCCGGTATATAGAATGAGAACAATGTTCGACAATACCGAAAGGTTGCCTGAGGGTCTATCGGGAAAGAAAAAGGAAGAGTCGCCTCTAAGGTTTATTTTTCAGTCATGAGACCGACAGGCTGAGCTTTTTTGTTTTTAATCAATTTTAGCGTGTTCAGCCATTGCGTGGTGGTTTACAACACAGACACACAAGTTATCAATAGGTATGGGGTAAGAGCGCACCAGGGTGATTGTGTTATCACAAACGGGCATATGTATATTGACACCTATACGTGTTGAACATAGACATGTTCTGTTCAATGACAAGTCTAAAAGTAAAACATCTACTCCGGAAGCGGTAGTTTTGGTCGGTTTGAGAGGTGCGTGACTTAACATCACGCAACACAGAGGTTTTTTGTCGGATATTATCAGGTCCTTTTTCAAAGATAACGTCCTCAGAAAAGTAGAGCTTGAAAATGGACATGATGTTCGTCATTGTTAGGAAAGTTTCTAAGTTTCGTTTGGATTGATGTATATTCTTACTGGACCTAATTGCACACGGGAGTTTGTTCCAAATGTGGGAATATTTAACTGGGGAAAAATTCGAACGCAGTTTTTTCCGAGCTTCAAGAGCTGCCCAGGTGAAATCCTTGTTTCTGAGGTAATACTTTGGCCTGTGTTGTAAGCGAGTCGCAAAGCCGATGGTGAATTTATCGTCATAGACCAAATTATACATGAGTGGAAGGCTAGGCTTGAGTTGCCGTAACCAAGGAGGATCAATTGCAAGCGTCTGGCAGCGTTCTCTGTAGCTCAGAGAAGATGGATAACCCAATAAGCTTTCCGTGAATGCACGTTGGAGGCTTTCCAGAGTTAGTCTATCAGACTTGCGCAGGTGGCCATATATGAACGTGCAGTACTCAAACTGGGGTCGTAGACAGTCTATAAAAGTGCAATCGTGCAGCAGGTAGGGAGAATGTGTGTTTAATATAACCTATCATCCGTCTAGTTTTAGCGACTAGGAAATATGTATGTTCTGCGAAGTTCAATGGGTTTGAGTGGCGTATATCCAGGTCACGTACTGGGTTGGCGGTTGATATTCTGTGGCCGTCCACCTTTATAGAGCCACCTGGCACATTACAACCGTGCGCAAAGATAGTGGATTCAATTGCTGGAACTTTCATCAGCCAAGTTCAACGCCAAATCTCTAATGACATGAGGACCTTCTAAACATGGATTGTGACTGCCGGAGGAAAGCTGTAAACAAGTTTGATATCATCATCGAATGGGAATAGTTTGTCTTGCTTTATTAATCGACATATATCGTCTATATATATGAGAAAGAGTGACGGTCATAAAACACCTCCTTGTATTTCCCCACTAATGACCGTTCTGGGTGTTGAGCTACTGCCTTCTATTATCACTGTTTGTGTGCGGCCTGTATGTTATGAGGAACACCAGCTAACCAATGGATCGCGCATACCAAAGGATGCTATTTTGGGCAGAAGACGCTTATGAGGCACATGATCGAAATCCTCCGCCATGTCCAACACTATAATGATAATCGCTTCACCGGCGTCCATAAATTCTGTCACATGGTTAAGAAATTCTAGCTGGCATCTCATGCAAAAACGTTTGTTGAGAAACCCATGCTAGTAGTGGTCTATTAGGTTTCGTGATAAGAAGAGTTTGACCATGCGACAATTTACTATCCTTTCCAACACTCTTGAACAAATTGATGCATAGTTAGTGGGACGATGATTGCTGACGTCATGTCGCGAGTCATTTTCATGGGAGGGCTCAATTGTACAGTTTTTCCATTGAAAAGAGAAGGATCCTGATGTTAGAGAGAGTATAGATATTGAGCCGAAGTAGAGAGATGTCCTTCCCTCCGTATCTTACGGCAATAAGGCGAATGCCATCAGGACCAGGTAGGTGAGAACGTTTGGTAAAACGGTTTTTACTCTGAAAGTCCTGTTACAAAGAAAGGAGTTTATCCAGCGGAGAAATTCCTCTTGGATCCCATAGGCTTCTAGTTTGTGCAACAGAGGACCGTGTGGGACACGTTCGAAGACTTTGGCAAAGTCGAAGATGATAGCATCCGAGATAGGACCATTGTCTTTGGCCTCTGTTAGGCTATTTATGAAGATTAACATATTAGCTATGCATGACCAATCAGGAAGAAAGCCATGCTGGGTCGAAGAGAAGAGGTTATTCGAGAAGTGCTTAAAGATAGTGCGTTTTAACAGTCGCTCCATTATCTTGCGCGGGATGCTGGTAAGGCTGATCGGCCGATAACTAGCAGGAGAGTGACGATCGCCAGTTTTATGTATAGGTGAGACAATGGCCCCTTTCCATGCCTCCGAAAGAGTGCCTGTCCGGAGTGTCTTTTCAACCAGATCAAAGAGTGGCACCGCCAAACCGACGGCCGCTTCTTTGAGGATCTGGGGATGGATCGCGTCTGGTCCCACGGCACTATAAGGATTGATCTTAAGCAAGAGGCCCTGACCGTCGAATACAGAAAAGTCAGCTGTCAGGAGTGGGTGCCGGAAGTGTCTCCGCGGGAGAATTGGATGCCAGTTTGGCAGATCCACGCTGTAGACTGATGAGTAGTATTCTCTGAACACCTCGGCAACAGCTTCAGGGTTGAAGGAGGTTTTCCCTTCGGGAAGCCGCAGAGAAAGCGCCGAGGGCTTAGTTTTTCTCTGGCGTCGTAAATACTTGAAAAGAAAATTCTTATTCTCGTGAGCTACCTTTTGGGATTTTTGACTTATCTGTTGGGTGTGTTGCCGGATTGCTCGCTTGCACCTGTTCCGTACAGAGCGAAATACCTCTAGATCCTCTGGCTTATACGTTAGCTTCTGTTTAGAGAATAGGCGAGAACGTACTTCAAGAAGACAGCGTATGTTCCGCGGAAGCGGTGCACGAGAGGAGAACTTTCGTAGTTTTCGAGGAACGAATGCCTTCGTGAATGGCAGCTTCAAAGTAAAGGTAGTTAAAGTTCACTGAGTCGGATGTGAGGCTGAGTGTACTTAAGAACGTCATTAGTGCGTTAAAGTCTGCTTTCTTGAAGTTTCGGAATGAAGTCTTTGTTACAGCGTTTTGGAGCCAGTAACAGATAAAGTCAAAGTTTAGTGGCATGTGGTCACTATGCCTTAGCGGCGGTTTGATGACCACCCTATCTACCAGGTAAGCCTCGTTCGTAATGACCAGATCGAGCAAGGAGGGCGTCTGTCCTGGACGGTGCCTTGTAGGTAGATCGACGTGCTGTGTCCAGGCTTTCTCATGGATCAACATTGCCAAAGGTTTCGAGAACCCGCAGCCACAGTCCTCATGAGAAGCCGCCATAGAGTTGAGTTTGAGTGCGTTGAAATCACCCATAATAAGAAGATGGGAGAAACGCTGGGCAGAAGTGAGTCTGTCTAAGGTAGCAAGGGTGGCTTTGTTGTTGGATGCACTGCATGACGGCGAACGGTACATAACACCGGTGAGAAGCGTGTCACGTTTGCGAGGTTGGAATTTGATCTAGAGCGTGTCGCATTTCTCTGGGAAGGTAAATTCCCCTACGACAGCTGGCACTTGGAGTTTCAGGCTTAGGAAAACGGCGCAGCCTCCCATGCATCCACGGGAGGAGTCCGTCCGGTATGAAGAGTAACCAGGGGCATGCAGTTCATTATCACTGATGTCCGCGGGAAGCCAGGCCTCTGTTAATGCAAGAATATGAGGGCTAGTGTCGTGGACCATCTGTCTGATTTCTGGTAGTATGTTCAGAAGGCTCAGACAGTTGGTGTACACGCACTTTAAGGCTACTTCTGCGTTTGACTGGGTGCAAAAAGAGACAGAGGTGCACGACGGGAAGCCTGGGAAAGTAGCCTCAGTAATGAGGAGGTTGTGTAACTGGAGGGTGGTAGCCGTTTCATCACAGCCTGGACATGGGTGAGCATCCCTGTGGGAGACTTCGTTCGCTTCTGTTGGCCCAAGGTCGATGACCTCCGGACCGCTCTCGCTTTCAAAGCTTTTGGAGGGTGATTTGCTGTTTTGCACCCTCGAAAATTTGGATAACATTGTAGATGAGAAGAGAGTATAGGACGAAATGGCCCCAATGCAGCCTGGGAGAGAGCCGCCGGAATGAGACAAGTTTGGGCCATTTTGGGTGCAGGGGGGTCCCAGCAGACTTACTGGGCTGTAAAGCTTAGGGATAAAATATATTTTAACGCTCTTTTTTCGTGAGATGATTGGGGGTCTGTTTTACCGGCCCCCTGCATATCCACAGGCGCTTGACTTTCCAATGAGATAGGGGCAGTGGCCTCTGAAGTGTGTGTTTGGGATGGTTCGTCCGAGGATACCGGTCCCCTCTTGACAGCAGGGATAAGGACCCTAACGCTAGCCTGGAGTTTGGGGTCAGCCTCGATGCATAACCTTGTTCTAGCAAGCTGAGAGCGCTTCTTCTGCTTCTGCAGCAATAATGATAATAATAATAATGGTATATTTCTCAACCCATTTTTGAGAAACACGCTTAGATAAGCGTGATCAGTACACACATTTCAACGTGAACCGCATATCGTACACTTAATTGTTAATTGTACGAGACACCAATCATGAGAATAGAGTAATGAAACGGACAAAATAATGGAGGAAAACTGACGTTTATGAGGAAGATGGCTTACTTGCTTCCGAAACAATAGTTCTAAAGATTTTCAATATTTGATAAAAAATGTTAAGTTGCCACATCAATTCTTGCCTCACAAGGTTAACGTTGGCCTTATGTTCAAGATCATGACAGATAAAAGATTTTTCAGGATGAAAAAAATGAACAGTCGAAGATTTTCGCCATAAGTTGATGTAGAAGGCCTCGGAAAGATATGTAGAAACTTTTGGGAGGATGGGGGAAGATAGGTGGGTACCAATTTTTCCGGAGAAATGGACGATCTTCTGGACCAAACTCCGTTATTTCTTCAAATCGACCAGTAAAAGATTTTGACTTTCCGGACGTTGTGGAATGTTGTCTCGCGTAAGAATTTATCGCGAAATCAAGGATGGAAGGCGAAATTACGTAAAATGGTCATGTAAAGTATGACGAATGATAAAGTCTGACATTTTCTGGCTAAATCTTTTATATAGAATTTACAATTTTGTGCTAGTTAATAAAATATATACCTCAAACAAATAGTCGTTGTTGTTTATCGTGCTTTTTCTTTAGTTCAACCGCTTTTTCCAGTACTTCCTCCGTGCTAATCTTTGCGGGTAACGTCACAAGGAGTCCCAGTGACTTCTTAGTAGCTTTGGAGCAAATTCTGCTGGCGGAAACCATTTTTATAGACTATGTAGGGAAACAAGCGTTTAGCACCGCTCTGACTTGTTCCCCTGGAGATATTGTAGTCGGAAATCGCCCCCACAAGACAAGCCTCTTCTCCTGGAGTGCTCTGTCCTTCAAGCTCGTCGCGACTTCTTCAATTAGAGCAGTGGACAAGGCCACTGCCTTGCGAGCAGCTGCAGCGCCTTGAAGGGTAAGGGCAATGTACTCATTCAACGAGCTCAGTTCTGACTTCATGCAAGATAAAGTTCTCTGAGTATCATTCAGGGCTTTTTCTACCGTGGCCATCCGTGAGCTTACATCATTGGACGCCTTGTAGCCACACATGCACGCGTCTGACTTCTGCTCGCTCGGGGTTGCGAGTAGAGGATCCAACGTGGCCTTCAGTGAAGTACAGCTATCTCGGAAAAGACAGCTCATACAGATAAATGATCTTTTTGGAGAAGTGAACAAGGCGTACTGGTCCTCCCTGAGGCCAGTACACTCAAAGTGGTACCGGTGTAGGCACGTCTGATATTGCATACCGTTCTGAACAGTCATGCGGCAGCCGAAACGACCACAAGCACTCGATGCCTTCGACCCACCGATGCTGTTGGATCTTGTGCGTGTCATTGTGTTATAGTCTGTGAGTAAGTATGACAGTTGTTAATGGAGAGAGAACATGAGGATAGAAAATAGTACGGATACTATCAAACACAAATAAGCTAATGCACAGTGGTTTATGCTATTCTTCAACGAATAGCAATGATTGTATACAATTGTTTTTTGATGCACTGGGCACCAAAAGGAAACACAAGTCCAGAGAATAATATGGATAATATCGAACACGAATAATACAATACTCGAGGGGTTATGCTATTCGACAAAGAATATCAATGATCGTGTATAATTTTTGATGCACTGGGCACCAAGATAGCAAAAATATGAATAGACAATGACAGAGGGGAAATTTAAAACAAATTTCGAGTTACCCGCGCACACATCCAACGACAGAGATAATCTTTTCTCAAAACGGCTAACGAGGAGGCGCTCGTAATAAGTGGAGTTAATACGATTTTATTTGAATCATTACAAGAGAAAATCGAGTACCTTACCTGAATGTAAGGATCCTCAGAGTCAAACAAAGTGCCTGTACAACAAATCGACAACCAGGCACCGGTCAACAATGGTGGACGATGAAACGGGTTGAGCTCACTCAAACAAATGGACAGTGGTTGGGTCAGAGCAAAACGACTGTCCGTGCATCGAGAAACGACGGGAATCATGAGTTATTTAAGAAAAAATGCGGAAGAAAAATGTCCAATTCCGGCATTTAGACGTTTTTATGGCTCGGACCAAATAGGGGTAGGAAAAACGGTCAAGGTAGATGATGTAAGAACAAGGACGAGTAATGTATTTTATTTGGGGATGAGAGCAAAGCGTAGGGCTACCTTCCAACATCAAGCAAAGCCCAGCAATCTCAGAGTCACGCAACAGGCCTTGACGACAGCAACATATATGCATATGTGTATATATTTGTATCCTTACTTACTTATATTTACATACATATATGTACACATGTTTATACACATACATGAGTACGTTCATAAATGCTTATACATATATGTGTACAGATAAAAATTATACGGAAACGGAATGTCCCCAGCAGCCAGCCGACCATTGGGAGATGTTTACGGCCAGCCACCACTTGATTTCCGGAACTTCAATCATCTATCATGATGCACATGAATATTTCTATCAACCTGAAATTCAACAGAATTGAAGATGATCCTTAGCACGCATCCCAAGCGCTTCAAACAAGAGTTTCTCATCACTTTGTTTGCGATGAAAGTCAGTCGGTTGGAAAGGACAATGGTGTGGGCGCATACAGCACATTTAGACGTCGTTCGTGGCTAGTGTCAACTGGACGAGGTAGCCGCTAGTGTGAACGCATGCTCTCTTCTCCGTTTGATCATCAGTTTAGTTGCAACAAAATAAATATGGAGACAGTCACCAGGGAAACAACAAAGGTTAGCAGCCCTCTTGAAACGTGTTTTCAAGGTTGTCGGGGTGAACTTTATGCTGTTCTTGAAGGCCTAATGTGCCACGATCACGAATGCTTCAACAAGTGTGAGGTGTGCGTCTGAACATGGAACCTTTGCAGACGTTTTCTAAAGATTGATCCAGAAAAACGGCCACCAGGGATCATGGATAACGATTTGGTTATCATTCACGTAATCATTGTTTGAAGTTGTTAGCCCGTTTATTTGTGAATCCGGCATGGCAGCCCACCGCCGGTTCTTGACCGAACCCTTTATAAGCAATCCACCTGGTTTCCACAACAAACAACCACTTGAATGTTACTGAACTCGCATGCTTTCGAGTGAGTTCACCGTTGTCCGTGTTTGTTGGGTAATGGAAGTTTCTGCTATCCTGATCACTTTAGAGGTGGCAGTTTCGTAGCGACTAATGAAATGGCCTGCTTTTAGTTGCAATTTGTTTTACAATCTAACGCTGACGATAAGAAACGTTTGATTCGGCCTAGAGACGCGTGCCATTTTCTTTCGAACATAGGTTATCCACTTTATTGTTTAGCGCACTGAACACTGGACAAAATCTAGTTGTACATTTTCTTTCTTTCATTGTGCTGATATGCAGAATAATTCGCTGTTTGTCAACTTCTGTATCATCACAATTTGGGGATTTATCAGTCTCAGATAAACTAGTGTATGCTCGTTTCTTCAGTAAAGATCTACGTTCTAAGCGTAAAGTTGCTCTCGTTGGTGAGAGAAATAGGGATTTCCGCTAAAGGAACTGGAGTCTAGAAGACGATCTCTCATCCCTGTTTTAAAGGGTGGTCGGCGGTTGATACGGTCGTGTCTGAAGTGATGTGAAACATACAAAATACCACTACAGTCGCGAGAATCAGTGTACTAGTACAGGCAAGAAACGATGACTATGGACAAAAATGGTGAAATGTTTAACCCTCGATCTCAGTGGACAGTTCCTGATGAATCGACACTCTGCGGGCCTTTTGGTTTCGGCCGCAAGCAACGTTACAGGTGTACCGTCTTTGAACAAGACGCAGGCAAATACTGGCCAGCGACTTCAGAACAGGGCTAGAGGGAAGATTCAACGGTACTATTAGGTAGTTCATAAAATGCAAGAAAAACGCGGTTACATTCCCCAACTGTGGCGGTCGGTGGCTGCAGAAAAAGCTTTTTAAACACGTGCATCATAAGCCTGAAGGTTATTAACTAGTACAAAACAATTGTGCAGATTTCCTCCACAAGCCGCTTTGATGATTCGAGTTCTGCTGTCTTTCTTCAGTGGTTTCGTTGCAGGCATATCTGATCGCTAAATGCGTGCGTGCACTTGAAAAACGGCTTGCAGTACCCATTTCTGTTAGGCAGGTGAGCTTCTGAGTTTTCCTACGGTGTTTTCTAAATATGAATCTTATTGAGCTCATATGTTGAAAATATAACATTTTACACGTATGCACACAGATATGTGATATATGTCCGATTTCTGTATGTATCTGTACATGCATTCTTATACTTTCAACATACGTAAACATGATCAGCCAAATGTATTTACATGTAAACACAGCACAAATTTGTTGTATGTATGCAACACATGTGTACTGTGGAAAAAAAAAATATATATGCTTGTTAGATAATAAATAGTGTGTACTGTCATGAACCCTGGTACACGAAAACGGATCTGCGACTGCATCATTTGCTTGAGATCTGGGTTGGCAGATGTGGCTCAAAAAGGTGGCAGAATCAGACCAAAAATTTTTGTCGGCAAATATGCAATGACCCGTTTGCGAACGATAACGGTAAATGGCAAGCGCACGAATATTCTAATAACGGACACTTGGCACAGAACTTCACGATACCCGAAATCCTCGGAGGAACACAGAAAACCGTGACATTCAGTCGAGATTGTATTTGCTCTCGAACGAAAAGTAATCTAACAGACCAACGTCTGCGTACAGTTAATGCTGAAACAGTCTTGTAAGACCCCACTTGATTTAGCGCATTAAAATCGGAATGCACCAGTCAGAGACTGAGGGAAAACATACGCCAGAATTAAGTTTTAGCCCATTGTGGGGCGAAACAATGAAGTTCAAATTCACAATTTAATTTCCAAAGATACCTAGCAAATTCAACCATTTTTGGAGAAAACAGACTTTCCTCAACATATACTTACATGTGAAGATAGTCACTTATGTGCAATACACTATATACACACATGTATATATATAACTATTTGTTCACATATGTATACATGCGTGCCTTAATGTATATATGTATATACAACCCTGACCTTTTCTGCTACCTTGGCGTGGTGGTCAGGCTTGCGTGCTGTTTTGATCCGGAGGGCTGTGCTGACTAGCACTTCGGTCCTTGCGGGTTCAACTTTGTCAGATTATCCGATGGGAAGCAGCCAGACCAAAAGCAGATGCGTGCGTTTGTTGTGCGTGGAGACTGTGTGGCTTCTTCGGGAAGGTGCCTGTTTCTGCCTGGACTGACTGTGTGTCTGGTTGCTGGGATCGTGTGTACAGTGGTGTTTGATGCTGTCGCGTCTGCGTGTGTGTGTGAGACATCTGCTGCCTTGCGGTTCAGAGTTTTTAGCCAAAGGCTTTGGTTGAGGGCCCTAATCGCTCTTCTGCACAGGTCTGGGCGTTCTGGCAGTATCCGAAGCCCATACTTACAATGATGATGATACAAACTAAATCAATACTGTATCGGCCGTCGCGCAGGATAAACCGGGTCGCCCTATCTGCTGCACATGGCAGAATGGATAAGCGAAAACATGCTACTGCCAAACACTCACCCTCATACTTCCCACTAATCATGAGCCTCCGAGCAGATAATGCTAAAGTAGGTTTCAGTGGCCAGGAGACCAAATGGAGACAGGCCCGTGGTCGCAAGACGCTTACGACTGGGACATTGAACGTGCGCGCTCTGCTGGATTGATGCAGCGCCAGAGAACGGCCGAAACGACGCACCGCCCTGATTGCGATGGAACTGCAGTGGTATGAAATCGACGTAGCAGCCCTGATTGAGACAAGGCTTGCAGACCAAGGTAAGTTGCGGGAAGCAGGCGCCGTGTACACTATCTACTGGATAGGCCACCCGACAGATGGTGTTCGGGAGCATGGTGCCTGTTTTGCAGTCGCTGATCGCATCAATGCTTTGATGATAGGCGAAACGCACGGCATCAGCCCCAAACTTCTGTCGATGAGATTGCGACACGGTCGAGGTAAGTGTGCTACGTTTGTTAGTGTTCATGGTGCAACTGTGTGTCACACTGATGATAAAAGAACAAGCACTATGACCAGCCGTCAGCCACAATCCGGTCTGCGTCAGTGAATGACCGACTGCTTGTTTTGGGTGACTTGAACGCTAGAGTTGAGCGCGACTCGGTAGCTTGGCCAGGAGTCCTCGGACCCTACGGTATTGGTTCAGTCAACGCGAACGGTGATCGTCTGCTGCACCTGTGTGCTACTCACGGGCTGGCTATCACGAACACCCGATTCCAGCTGGCTGCGAGCGACATCACGACGTGGACTCATCCACGAAGCGGTCACCACCACCTACTTGACTACGTGATTGTGCGGCAGCGCGACATTCGTGAAGTGCGCATCACGCGAGTGATGCGCGGGGCTGAATGTAGCACAGATCATAGGCTGGTCAGGACCAAATTGTTTATCCATGTACGCAAGTCCGTTTATTGTAGATCTTTTGGACAACGGCAGAAGCTGGATATCAGAAGGTTGGAGAACTTCGAGACGAAGGCTGCCTTTCAACGTGCAGTCGTCGCTCGCCTGCACAATGCTCCTGTACCCACTACCCCCGAGGGTATGTGGCAACAACTGAAGAAACAGATTATGGTAGCAGCCACCGAGACGATCGGTGTGGAGCGCAAGAAACGCCCGGATTGGTTCGATGACAACAACGTGGCTATCTCCAACTTGGTACGAGAGAAGAATGCCGCGTTCGCCACATGCACAATGGACCCTGGCAATGGAGCGAAGAAGACTAGGTTCCGGAATATCCGCCGTCAACTGGCTGAGCGTGTTCGCGGAATTAAGGACAACTGGTGGAGGAAACAGGGCGAGCGCATGCAGGGCTTCGCAGATCGTCGACAACACAAGGAGTTTTACGATTCGCTTAAGGCGATCTTCGGTCCGTCTATCCAGTCTACTAAAGCACTGGTAGACGTGGACACCGGTTGTTCTTGCAGCCAGCCGGAAGACATCATGGGAATATGGCGCAAACACTTCGGCAGCCTGTTAAACCGCCCTACTACAATTGATTGGGCGACTGTTAACAGTCTGCCGCAACAGGACGTCAAATCTTCGCTTGCTCTCGCCCCCGACTTGCTGGAGTTGCAGAGGGCGATTGGTCAACTGCGCAACGGGAAGGCTGCAGGCGAGGATGGGCTGCCAGGTGAGATCCTGAAGAATGGCGGTCCGGCGTTGGAACGCGCTCTGCTCCAGCTGGTTCACTCCATCTGGGAGCACGAGGTGATGCCGCAAGACTTCAAGGATGCCCTCATCGTACCCTTGTTCAAAGGGAAGGGTAGCAAGCAATGCACCGACAGCTACCGAGGTATCAGCCTCTTGAGCTGTGCAGGCAAGGTGCTTGCCAGAATCCTCCTGAACCGACTGAATGCGTCCGTTCTGGAGATGAATGTTCCCGAGGAGCAGTGTGGATTCCGGGCGAGTCGGAGTACGATCGACCTGGTGTTTGCTGCCCGACAGCTTCAGGAGAAGTGCCGGGAACGGAATCAGCCCTTGTATGCCCTGTTCGTGGACTTCACCAGGGCGTTCGATTCCGTGAACCGCGAGGCGCTGTGGACGGTGCTTGGTAAGTTTGGATGTCCAGGTAAGTTCGTCAATATAGTTAGGTTGTTGCATGCGGGCATGAAGGCGAAGGTGCAATCGTGTGGATCGACGTCTGATGATTTCGAAATCGTCACTGGCGTGAAGCAGGGTTGTTTTCTAGTCCCAGCCCTATTTAGCTTATATTTGACTGCGATGGTAACAGTCGAGGTGGAGTACCGGACGGACGGGGGCATGTTTAATATCCGACGTTTCGGCGCCCCAACCCGGCTACAGACCTTAAGGATGCGCGTGCTTCTGTTCGCAGATGACAGCGCATTGCTAGCGCAGAGTGAAGAAGAGCCGCAACGTCTAGCTACAGCGTTCGCCTCTGCAGCATCGAAGTTTAGATTGGACATCAACACATGTAAGTAGTTTTCGTTCTTTCAGCCTTTTCCTGGTGGAGGAGCTGCTTGTGTACCTCCACCTCAAATTCGCATCACTGGAAACACTGTGAATGGCTGCGGGAATGTTCGATACTTGGGTAGCAACTTGTCGACAGATATGTCCGTGGACCGCGAGTTGAGAGCGCGTGTGGCAAAGGCTAGCGCTGCTTTTGCACGTCACGAAAGGCGTGTCTGGAAGAATCACAGCCTGAAGATGGCCACGAAGCAGTGTGTCTACCGCTCAATGGTGCTTTCTATCCTGCTGTACGGCAGTGAGACGTGGACACTGTATCAGCGGAAGGTGAGCTATTTGAGCCGCTTCCACGTTCAGTGTCCGAGGCGCATCTTGGGTATTCGGTGGTCGGACATGATTCCAAACACTGAGGTGCTGCGGCGAGCAGGCATGGACGGGATGGAAGCCATGTTGAAGCTGAATCAGCTGCGTTGGCTCGGTCACGTCCGTCGTATGAGCGATGACTGTATCCCGAACCGGACGGCCTGGAGGAATACGGTTCGGGCGGGTGTCCTAAGGTGTAGCGCGCAACTATTGCGTGGTCGCGAGCGGAAGCGTGCGGTATGCAAAGGAACCATCGGTGCCATAGGTCGTGTTGACGTGACTATATGGCGTTGTGATGTGTGCGGCCGCGAATGCGCTGGCCGTTTGGGGCTAGTAGGTCACCAACGTACTCATAGTACCCCGTTGGCGAAGAGCCGGCGAGTACGTTAGGCTCAGGTAGGTCATATCAGCGTATCCATTCTACTTCTCTAAATGACTGCATCGGCCAAAGACCTGACGGTTGACGATTAATCCACTCCTGTTTTCAGAAACTTGAGTGTCTCTGGTCTTCCATCCAGTCTTTCCTTCGGCTTTGTTGATGTAATGTATGATGAATGGTCTGCGTGGTTTTTCGAAGTTTATTGAGAATTTTGCTCTTCATCCATATTTTCTCTGGAATGTACTAACCTGCACTCCTATANGCAAGTCCGATAGGCTAGCTCTGGAAAGTCTCCAACGTGCATATACGAAAGGTTTAGTGGGTTACCCGTCTTCTTTGAAAGCACTGTCAGACGCTTGAACTGGAACCTCTTGGGCTACGGCATCTCAAGCTGAACCTTGTTCTCATGTACAATCTAATTTATAGCGATAAATTTACTGTCAAACTCGCGATTTGCCTTCAACGCAGCTCAGAAATACATCAGGAACAAAGAGTTCACTTTGACACCACATAAATTCCCTAAAAACTTCGTTCAAATGTTTTCCTAGTGAAATATACCTACATTTGCAACAAACTCCCACATGCAATTAAAGCCAGTAGGAATATACATCAATTCAATCGTAGCCTAGAAACTTTCTTGACAGTAAAGAACGTCAGGTTGATTTTCAAACCCTGCCTGCCTGTAGACGATATATTTGAAAACGGACCTAATAACATCTAAACGCCAGATCTAATCTAATAACAGCCAAGGGTGAACCTATACCACTATGTGCACGACCCCAGTTTCAGTACTGCACGTTCATATATGGCCACCTGCGCAAGTCTGATAGACTAACTCTGGAAAGCCTCCAACGTGCATTCACGGAAAGCTTATTGGGTTATCCATCTTCTCTGAGCTACAGAGAACGCTGCCAGACGCTTGCAATTGATCCTCCTTGGTTACGGCAACTCAAGCCTAGCCTTCCACTCATGTATAATTTGGTCTATGACGATAAATTCACCATCGGCTTTGCGACTCGCTTACAACACAGGCCANACAATAAAGATTGTGCTTTGTTGGACGTCTTCTCGCTACATTTATATATGCGCGCCAGACTCGAAAAGGATAAGTGTAACGCATTCCGCTGTTTGATTGACGCCATTTTGGTCCTCGTTTTTGTAAGTTTTGTGCATGACTTACCTGGCCTCTGGCTCACGCTTGTTTCTGTTTTTGTTACTATTCCAGATTCTCGCTGTGCTCCCGTCCTTCAGAGAGACGCTGCTCCTCGGTGCTTCCACTCCGTCGCGCATTACATTAGTAATTACTGGGAGTCGGTTTCCTTTCATACCCGGAAAAAAACCACTTGAACCGTCGAATTTTCTGATTGGTTGTTGGAAAAATCCGTTGGCAGATTAATTAATACTGGAGTTTGAGTACACGGCAAATAATTGTAAATTTTTCAATACTGATGTGCAGATTTACACAGAAGAAACAACGTGAATGTGTTAAGTTGTATAGTGACAGTTGTATACGTCCATCTGTATGCACACACGTGCATATCTGATTATATCGACGTCCACGCAGTTACGAAGAATTGTGTACATTTATTGCCTGAATACTTTTAATTCTGTGTTCTAAAGCATATATAATATATGCATTTACAGAAGCCTTTCTGCATTTTAATACGCACCTGTCCACATATATGGGCTGCTGAGCCAGCAAACGTCTGTGCACCACCGAATGTGCCCCCCATAGCACGTGTCACTGAGTTAAGTGCATATACAATTTCGGGGGACAAATTACGATGTGTGGTATTTTACATATTTTTTGGCAAGATTGTTCGTACCATTTTAACTAAACTCGATATAACTTCCACTTCGCTGAATTTTCAGAAATTTTTGTATGAAAGGAAATGGACTCTCGTAATTACTGCGTGGATATTTAATTCGAAGTTTCTCATATAACTGATATTTTTGACATCTTTTTCACCGTACGGTCCGCTTACATTTTATATCCGTCCACGTCTGTCTGAAAGATATTCTTATATAGAAAATTATGATGACCAAAACCGGTCGTCAAACAAGAGCGACTGGTGTCAAAACCACTAGTTCTAGCTCTAAAGTAGATATTGTACGACCTAAGGGCAAATGCTCAGGGCCCGAAACTTGTAAAGGCCCTTCCAAAGATACTGCCTTCAAAGGGGTTAAAGATTAACTGGTGGTTTCCACCAGTACTTCTCTAATCAAGAACTGTTCTATCCCCCTAGACAATGTATTGACGGAGTTATCTGGTAAGGTATTTAAACTGGAAGCTGAACTTGCCCAACTAAAAACAAGCTATGCTGTATTTGATTCTCCGAAGGAGAATCTTATCTTCCTAACTTACATCTTCAAGGTGCCGGAAAGTCCCAAGATAGATAACTTAGAGACCGCGAGCATGTTTCTCAACACATTGACAACAGAAACCACAAAACTGATGCGTTGCACATATAATTCCACCGGATCCAATGTGCCAGATAAGCTTTACCTCGATGACATTAAGAAGCTACTCACCAGGATTACCAACATAGGCCCGACATCTTATACCTGCATTCGTCTTCGCAAGGAGACTCAAAAGATTTGCTGCCTGCTTTTGTTCAAATTCCAGACCAAAACAACTGCGAGACAGATCATCCAACGTCAGAACCTCATCAAGTCCAAAACCTTTCTTAAGCTGATAAAAATTATGCAGGATAGAACGCCGCTTGAGAGGGAATGTCAACCACGCTTATTACGCAACGTTGTCACCTACAAACATGTGGCTCAGGACACATTCAAACAAGGTGCGACGATGTCCAAGGGTAATGAATCGGGTCCTGATTAGTGTGTAGCTTCACCTTATGTAGCTTCGTCCTGTTGCGTCACACCTGAGCCTGCCACTGGTCCTCTTGAAAACACCAACGACACAACAAAGGATATCATACTAGCCGACTTGGTTAACTTAACAGTATATCTTGAGAGTTCCAACAACCTACCTTACGAAACGGCGACCCCTGTCGAGGAGTCAGCTTCCACACAACAGCATATAAATGATTGTGCCTATATTGAACCAAATGGGACGTCTAAATCTCAACCTGCCAACGCGGTAGCTAGATCAGACAAAGTATGGCCCAGACCATCTACCAGTCAGACACTCGCCGGCGCTCCAACTTTAAATTCATCCCAAAGGAACTCAAAAAACGGCCGTCAGTGGAGCACTGGCTTCAATGATCTCTCCTCAAGTCATTATCCTACGAGTCGTTCGTGCTTACCTCCTCCGCAATAAAAGGGGGAAAATAATCATATGAACCCACACCCAGGGAGAGAAAGGGATGTATCCATTACCAACCCCTAATCTTCGGCCTCTTCCCAACAATAGCAATACTCCCACGCGACATACCTTTTAGAGCGAGACTTAACCAGAACCCCACTAATCCCATCAGAGTTGCCTTTCTCATGCTTAACGCCCCTTTTAATTCAAACAACCCCCACAGTATTAATGCTCACCTAAATGCATCCCGTGATGTCTTCGTGGACAACGTGCATGTAGATATGATCAATCCATCTCAACCTTACCCTTTTTTGTTGCGTCACAAGCCTCCTCTGCCCAGCCCACCTCCTATACCCCCACTGCCCCAATTCACCTTACTGACGCATTTCCTAAGTTTTCTGTCATGGACACAGACGCACGGGACATTCCATTAGTTATCGATGTGCTCAACATAACCGCATCAGACCAAAGGACGTCCCCAAAGTCTTTGTATCTTAAAGACCCTTCTTCTTCGGACATTTTTAAAGGTCTAAAGATGACAACGAACATTGGAAATGCGCTACGTTCATTGCTTCTGAATGCACGCTCACTGGTCAATAAGATGCATATTTTCAGACCCTTCATCTTATATAATCCTTGCAGTATTCTGGTCACTGGAGCTTGGTGTACCCATGAGACTTCAAACATGCAACTAAATGCTATAGGTTATCATAGATTCCGTAAAAATCACGGTGCAGGACGTGGCGGTGGATGTTTAATTTACTTAAGAGAGCAGTATTCTGCAACTATACTTGATGAGCGGTGTCTTGATAGAATTGATGACTCACTGTGGCTGTCAGTGTCAACTGAATCCCGTGAACTACTTTTAAGATGTGTCCACAGACCACCTAACGCCTCTCATGACGACATGACTAGTCTTATTAATGGTCTAAATTATGTATCAACACTGTTCACACAGTACAAAATAAATGGTGGAGATTTCAATATGCCCAATATCTCTTGGACCTCCTCCACAGCCCCTGCAAATCAAGCAGGGCTTCCTGCATGTATCCAAGTAAATGTTTGACGCCAACACGTTTTAGCACCTACCAGACTAGACCACACTTCAGATCTCATTTTTACTACAGGTATATCTTCCGCCAAAGTATCCGTCCTAGAACGGTTTCCGGGAAGTGACCACAACGTGGTCAACCTCATGTTTGACCTAAAAGCTGTAATAACGTCGAACAAGATAAGTTATCGCCAGATAAAACTAATCGACTTGAATACGTTTGCCACTCTGTTGAGGTCATTTTTGTGGAACACATTCTTTCTGACCTCTGACCCTAGTATATCAACCGAAGTATTGACTTGAAACTTCAGATTTTGTGTGAATACCTTGGCCCCAGAAAGATCAGAACGCCGTAATGTGTGTGGTAAAAGCTGGATCCTCACTCCGAAATAGGAATGTAATCTCAAAAATCTGAAATCACGATACCGAAAAACACATGAGTTCTCCCTTATTATTCAAATGCGCAAAATTTTTGACACTATAGAAACTAGAACCAAAATGCTCCACCTAAATGAGGAAAAACGCGCGCTGAACAGCAAAGAGAAGAGCTATGAGTTGATGCAGTTATTTAAACGCAGAAACTGTACAAGAGACCCTATTATCTCAGTAGTTACATTACGGAACAAAACTACCGTAGATGATCTCGTAACAATCTGCGAGGCCTTCAATTCGTATTTTGTTGCTTCCTTCAACAGTAAAGAAAATGTATTGCCCCCACCTCTCCCTGTAAAATCAAACACGTTCCTAAGCCACGTTACTGTTGATGCAATAAAAATACGCTCTCAGTTAGCTACCATCAAACCCTTTTTTGGTCCAGAGGATATACATCATATTGATCTCAAACACGGAGGGGATGATATCCCTCTCCTTTTGCTTACGATTCATACACTTTCTCTGTCGTTAGGTTCCTTCCTTCTCCAATGGAAAAACCCTATAATTCAGCCCCGTTACAAAGGTGGGCCGCGACAAAACATTTACAATTATTGTCCCATTAACCATACTTCAATTTGTTTCAGAGTTTTGGAGAGAATAATAAAATGTCGCACGGTTGAATTCTTATTATCGTGAAATCTTGTAAACCTATCCCAGCATGGGTTCCTCAGCAAACGTCCGTCCATGACGTGTCAGCTGAAATTCATTACTCATGTTACAATATTTGCTGATTCAGGGAATGCAGTTACTACACTCCTGGATATGTAAAAAGCTTTTGATCGTGTGCCTAATAAGCACCTTCTGGTCAAAATGGCATCTTCCGGTATACTTGAACCATTACTCAGCTGGTTTGCTTCATACCTTGTGGACCGCACACAAACAGTGAAAATGGGAGATAACAGCTCAGCGCCTAGATCAGTCACCAGCGGAGTGAGTCAAGGAACCCTCCTGGGCCCGTTACTCTTTCTTATGTATACAGATGACGTATGTAAAGTTATCAAACATGGCAAACTATCCCGATTCGCTGATTACATCAAACTTGTCCATACTTTTCCTACTGGCGATCTCAATTATCCTTTAGGAAATATACGGGAGGACATAATGTCATTGAAGTCTTGGTGTCAAACCTGGCTGATGAAATTCTCAGTCAATAAGTCCACCATTGTCGCGCACGGTTGTCATATACCAGAAGACTTTATAAAGCTGGATGGTCATGATATTTCAAATGCCAACTCAGTCCGAGACTTAGGTATACGTTACTGAATTCATTCAATTTTGCTGAACATATATCTCTCCTAGTAGCTAACACTAGACGAACGATTGGATACATTAAGCACTCATTCTTTTTTCCCGCAGCTTAACTGCACCTTTATAAGCTGTGCGTACGACGCCAACTTGAGTACTGCACGTTCATATTTAGTCACATGCGCAAGTCCGATAGGCTAGCTCTGGAAAGTCTCCAACGTGCATATACGAAAGGTTTAGTGGGTTACCCGTCTTCTTTGAAAGCACTGTCAGACGCTTGAACTGGAACCTCTTGGGCTACGGCATCTCAAGCTGAACCTTGTTCTCATGTACAATCTAATTTATAGCGATAAATTTACTGTCAAACTCGCGATTTGCCTTCAACGCAGCTCAGAAATACATCAGGAACAAAGAGTTCACTTTGACACCACATAAATTCCCTAAAAACTTCGTTCAAATGTTTTCCTAGTGAAATATACCTACATTTGCAACAAACTCCCACATGCAATTAAAGCCAGTAGGAATATACATCAATTCAATCGTAGCCTAGAAACTTTCTTGACAGTAAAGAACGTCAGGTTGATTTTCAAACCCTGCCTGCCTGTAGACGATATATTTGAAAACGGACCTAATAACATCTAAACGCCAGATCTAATCTAATAACAGCCAAGGGTGAACCTATACCACTATGTGCACGACCCCAGTTTCAGTACTGCACGTTCATATATGGCCACCTGCGCAAGTCTGATAGACTAACTCTGGAAAGCCTCCAACGTGCATTCACGGAAAGCTTATTGGGTTATCCATCTTCTCTGAGCTACAGAGAACGCTGCCAGACGCTTGCAATTGATCCTCCTTGGTTACGGCAACTCAAGCCTAGCCTTCCACTCATGTATAATTTGGTCTATGACGATAAATTCACCATCGGCTTTGCGACTCGCTTACAACACAGGCCAAAGTATTACCTCAGAAACAAGGATTTCACCTGGGCAGCTCTCGAAGCTCGGAAAAAACTGCGTTCGAATTTTTCCCCAGTTAAATATTCCCACATTTGGAACAAACTCCCGTGTGCAATTAGGTCCAGTAAGAATATACATCAATCCAAACGAAACTTAGAAACTTTCCTAACAATGACGAACATCATGTCCATTTTCAAGCTCTACTTTTCTGAGGACGTTATCTTTGAAAAAGGACCTGATAATATCCGACAAAAAACCTCTGTGTTGCGTGATGTTAAGTCACGCACCTCTCAAACCGACCAAAACTACCGCTTCCGGAGTAGATGTTTTACTTTTAGACTTGTCATTGAACAGAAGAACATGTCTATGTTCAACACGTATAGGTGTCAATATACCTGCCCGTTAGTAACAACCCACTCTTCCCAGTACACCCTCACACCATAATTATCGATGGCTTGTGTCTCTGAGTTGTAAACCACCATGCGAGAGTTGTGCAGGCTAAAATCGTTCAAAAGAAAACCCAAACTCTTCGTCTCATGAATGCATAATACCCTCGACTGGAAACTCTTCCTTTTTCTCCCCTGATAGTCCATTCGGCAACATCTTTGTATTGTCAAACATTCTTCTCATTCTATACACCGTCTGTACAAAGATAATTGACAACTAACTTTGGCAATAATCGTATACTAGGAATAGCTCATAAGCGATTTTCTTTTGCGTTATTCTATAGCAGTCGTTCGCATGTGGTATATATATTATCAATCAACACAATGCTATTAACTTCAGAATATCACTTGTTCCATTGTTCGTCATAGCTCACATAGTCAGTTTTACGTTCTCCCGTTTATCGCATGATCCCGCTCTTCATTCTTTGTTTCACTGATATATCCCGCGCGAGAGAACATCCCATCCCGCTCAAAATTCTTAGGAATTTGCGCAAAGAATGACGTCCGGTCGAGAGGTTCATGCGTTCCCCGTGAAAGTACATGCGTCCCCACCTCACCCACATCGTGAAAACATTTCCTGCACATTTCATCGGGATTATCTACATGGCATCCTGATCGAATTCTTCGCAAAGACACCCTCTTCAACCTCCAACTACTGGTTTTTGGCACGACCTTGAGCAAGAGCTCAGTGTTCAGCTTGTGCAGTCCAAATTAATGCAACAAATCAAATATTTTATCTAATTGTGCAGACCCCAAACACTATTTTCTCAGAACTGTGAAGTTCGAAGTTCCCTGCCTAGACTTGAATATTCCCTTCATATAATGTCTGTTTTTGTCTGTTTCGTTGCTCTACTCACATAGCTGACTCGTTGTACTATTCTCAAATTTGGTGTTCAAATATGTATACGCTTAAAAATCATTACGTTGATCACGCTCTCCTGAGTGTGTTTCTCACACATGCGTCGAGAAATATACCATTATTATTATCATTATGTAACGCCGCACACACTTCAAACTGATCAAAGCTATCAACTTCACCATTTGAGGAATTCCTCATTCTCGAAACTTATTATTTCTCCAGCATGATAGTCCTTGTACACAGCGCTGTCGAAAAATTACAGCTGCATAACAAAACTACAGCCAACATATGGTAACGTCTCAAACATCCCCGTTAGTAGTTACCAAGCCATCCTGGTACACTCTTACTCTATACTCAACGATTATCAGCCGTGTATAGCTATCAACCACTACGCAATAGTTGTGCGAGTTAAAACCGTTTAGAGAATATATAGTTTAACCTGTTCGCCTCATATGATTACATATAAATATGTGCCTCTTCTCATTCTAACAGACCACTTGATAATTTTCCCGTTTTGCTAAACATTTTTTCCATTTTACATAACGGCCGTACATACTAAATGGACATCGGGATTCAGCTTCAGCCATATACTAGGAAAATCTGTGAATCGATCACTTTCCGCGTTATACGATAACAATTATTTGTTATAGACATATTTTATTAACCAACACAAAATTATGAATTCTATACAGAAGATTTAGTCAGGAAATTTTACATTCCATTGTTCGCCATACTACACATGACCATTTTACGTTCCTCTGCTTACCAAGTAACTTTGCTTTCCATTGTTGATTTAACGATAAATTCTAACGCGAGACAACATTCCATAACGTCCGGAAAATCAAGATTATGTACTGGTTGAACAATTCGCGAGGTCCGTGAAATTCCGTCAAATTGAGGAAATAACGGTGTCCAGTCCAGAAGATCGTCCATTTCTCCGGTAAAATTGGGACCCACTCATCTTCCTCCATCTTCCCAAAAGTTTCTACATATCCTTTTGAGGCCTTCTACATCAATTTGTGGCAAAAATCTTCGACTGTTCATTTTCTTCATCCTGAAAAATCTTCTATCTGGCATGACCTTGAACATGAGACCAACGTTAACCTTGTGGAGCAAGAATTGATGTAACAACTCAACATGTTTTACCGAAAATTGAAAATTTCGAGAACTGTCGTTTCAGAAGCAAGTGAGCCAACTGTTGCTTCATAAACTAAAGTTTTCCTTTATTATTTTGTCCGTTTGCTTACTCTATTTCCATGATTGGTGTATTGTACAATCAGCAATTATGTTTACGGTATGGGGATCACGCTTATCCGAGCGTGTTTCTCACAAATATTATAACTATTATATACATATATATATTATATATTATAATTATAAACTTAAGTGTATAAGTGTATATCATACACGTGTGTACATGTGTATATATATACATAATACTTACATGTAGAAATATGTAGTATTGTGTACAAACGAATGTAAGTTGATTGATATAAGTGAGGATACATCGTATGCGAACATGTGTATTTATATATAAGCATAAAATTATGTGATTTTATATAGGAATTTATATCCCTTTCACATATGCACGTGTATGTACACAAACAAAATTATGTATGCATTGGAAATAATTTTCCATCTTTCAAATCACATTATTCCGTGCTTTAGTAATGTACGTGGGTATCTTTTCATCTCAGACATTTTGGGGGGAAGAAAGTTATGATTAGTTGATGGATAAATCCGTTGCCAAACTATATTGCACTGGAGTGTGCATGCAAATCAACAACACAATTGTAAATTTTTCTTAATTGAAATGTATATACTTACACAGAGAGAAGTAAAATCAGTGCATCGATTCGTGTAGTGCACTGTATTTGCGGAGGTTTCTCTGCATTTCAAAACGCATTTGTTCACATATATGAGCTGTTGAGCGAGCAAACGTCTGTGAATAATCGAATGTGACTTCATAGCACGCGTCCATGAGATAAGTGCGAACACTATTTTGCAATACAAAATAAGGTGTGTCGTAATTTGTATGGTTTCGGCAAAATTATCTGTAACATTTTACCTAATGTTGATATAGCTTTTATTTCACCGAATTCCCCGGAATTTTTGTATGAACAAAAAGGAATCACCGTAATGCTGCGTTGTTGGCACAGTTTCAGTTTTCGTTTGTGTAAGTCGTGATAATGGCTCACTGGGCCATTGATTGATGCAGGTTTGTGGTGATTTCCCCAACAGCAGTGTCGCTATAACCCTGAATTCGGAAAAGCGCTATACTCGGAGCTCCCGAATCTCCTCAAAGATGGTTCACAAGAAGGGCGGAAACAGAGTGGAAACGTCCGGCTTGTATGTTACGTAAGCCATCTAAATCAACATTTAATTGGAGTCAGATAGATGTAGGCTACCACGAGGAGCAAGTACCTTTCATTGTCGCTGGAAATCGAACCAAAGAAGTGATGTTGACATGTAAAAAGTGTATGCGGAATTCACAGAGGGAAATATAAAGATATACTTGTGAGCTGTGGATATCAAAATCGAAGGTTGACGGACTCCAACGAAGGTACGCCCCGGCCGAAACAGAACAATCAGAAAAACGGGGAGCCAGGAACAAACGGAGGGTCTCAAACCAGATGCGAAACACTCAGGAAACGGGATATTAGCAGAAGAGAATAGATTATGATCGTATGTAGAACTACAAGCATCATGAAAAATTTGGAACGCAATGGGGGAAAACGAGAAGTGGATTTAGTGTCTCCAAGAGACTATCGGCATGCGAGTCTATTTATTGCGGAAACTCCCGTACAGATCATGTCAAAAATTAAACCACAAACGCGTGCGCTCATTTGCACGACAGACATGCACTCACATACATTACGTGACAATAAGTTGTCATTCGCCTTGGTGAGAGTTCTCACACAGCACATATACACTGTTCCGATTGTCTCTTATTGTCCGTCGCGTTCGGAGCTTGCTTTTTTGTTTCTGAATGTCGCCTGTGAGTAGTATATTACTCACAATGAAACTGCCTGTTATACAACACTAGTAATCAAAATGGCCTCGCACAATGTGCTGACAAATATCAACCTCTTTGGATGATACACAACCTTCGTCGTCATTAGGAAAAGACCTTGATTACTGTTTGGGGAGCGAATAACAGAGCCATCCATTGGAGCGTTCGACTTTGGTTCAGCTGAGCACCAAAGCTTAAACCAATTCACCCCATTCCTGAGAACCCTCGTCAGCTGCTTACGTTCTTTTTAATATTCCAATAAAGTCCTCAAAAGAGGAGAATAGTTAAAACAATAATAACCTAAAAAAATGCCATGCTTTGGAGATAAACGTTACTATTTGAGTAGTACGAATGAAGCGGTCCATTTGGGTGCCACAGAGTTAACAATTCTAGGCAAACTGTCTTAATCCACTCCAACGAGATGCACAAAATATACTTCTAGGACACCATCTGGTATTCCGTTTACATGGTCCGACAAAATGAATCTGGAGATAACAACAGCTTAGGAGGAATAATATCACACTTGAAAAGTGAAAGTAGTTGATATTGTTATAGTCTAAACTTTCAGAACAACTATATGCAGTGGCCTGAATATAAAAGACAGTTAATTTCATCTTCAACCAGCATGAGCGGTATACCCACTCTGTGATGGAATATATAAAACACCTTGTGCGCTCTACCTTTGATCACGTCTGTATAGTTCACGTCATTTGGAAAAAGTTTCGTAAATGGGTAAGTCAGGTATGTATAACAATGTAAGCGTTCCCATGGTTTCTGTCCAACGTAAGAGCTCCATTTCAACAAGATGTACGGAAGTAAAATACAGGGTATGATCAGAGTGTCCACAGTTTGGTTCGTTGGGCGCTCAGTGCATTCACTCATGAACACCATGTGCTGTTCGAGATAATAAAAAGTGAATCAATATTTCATAAGTCTTCCTTTTTACAAAACCATAAGAGACCCCTCAATAAGCCAAAATGTGAGCAAGACGTTTAAAAGTACATTTCGTGTAAACGACACCTCGTCAAAGAACTTGACTACAGCTTAATATAGCGGAGTACAACGCACAATTTAAACAGTGCAAATGATTTGCTACACTTTTGTATTCAATATACACTCCTTCCAAATCGATGGACTTGTAAGTGGCCTCGTACGTCCCGTTCATTTTATTCTGTTCATGTACTGCGACTATGTGACTAGAGCCGGCATTTTGAAATAAGGATATCCCCAAGCGGCGCAGATGTAAACCACATGATCTTAAGTAAATTTTTGAACAAGTCTACTCAAGGACCATACGTAATTCTCAAGGTGGTTAACTGCGTAATAATGCTTCGCAGGTTGCCCTAATAGAAAAAAACACTGACTTCTTAATAACGTGGAACATGAGCACAACTGTTAAAATTGCACTGAACAGTTTCCGAAAAATATATATCATCGTTGATGTGATTGCTGTACCTGAATACAGTGGAATACAATGCACATTTGGAGCGATAAAAATGACCAACTGGAAGATTATGATCAATATGAGCTCATTTTACGCTTGAATTCTCTTCATAATGTTTAGGCATATTACACTCACCCAGCCCACCACCGTGTGACTATAGCCAGTGAACAATCGCGCACATTATTGCTATTGTCAAATCATGGTTTGAATGTTCCATTCAGATTAGCTAGAAAAACTTACCCCAAGTACAGTCAGGATTCAAAATGTTCTTCAACTGGTACAGATAAGTACTACAAAGTATGGGAAAGTTACCTTGAAACAATTGCTTTTCAGATTTGTTAACCTGTCTCGAAGCGACTCAAAATCGTTCCTAAGAGTGAATGATGGAAAGACCTAAATTACTTTGATAATCCCAAGTAGCTCTCATGTATGCCAGTGTTCTTAGACATGTCACATGAATTCTCTGAAACGGATCCGTTCCAGACCGATGATTTCTGTATCATATAACAAATGAAACAACGCGTACCTTGAGGTGATCTGGAAAAAAGTTAATGTTCTATATATTACCTTCTAAACTTCCATCATTTCTTCCGGGAAATTTGTTGCGTTTCAGATGTGTAGCAATTGGTGAAACATTATCAAAGACATTAGTTTTACGGCATGCTTGAAGTATCGCAAAATTAGTAAGACGTAGTTTTTAGCAAAACACCTTTTGCATCCTGTGTGAAAAAAGACGTGTTCATATCCAACATTCGGTTTCCGTCCTGAAACAAAATCGACAAATTCAAACAAATGCTGGACATACGAAACTTGGGTTTAAAAATGTTCGAATAGACGTTCACGAATTTAGCAAACATTATACGTGGACGTATGCGTAGCACACTACGGTAAAATAATATGGATATTATACATAAATGACCACACTCGTGAGACCATGCATGACCTGATGATATATTGATATGTGTGTATCTATTGTCTGAACATATGAAAGGAAAACGGGTTTATCCTATTTTTCCCAGTTAACCATGCTCTAGTTCCGTATAACAACGAATGCATGAGTGGGAAACGAAAAGTATTTTTCGTCTGACTGCGTGTGCCGAATTTTTTTTATACGGCATTTGATTTCCGTCTGACCGCGTACGTCTTGCTAATGGAAATCATGCAGTAATTTAACGAAACAATCTGTGTTGTGCGGCCCAAAATTGCGTGAAAGGGTTCCTCTGAACCAGCCAAAGTCCAACAAATGAGTTGGGTGAAACACATATATGGTCCTAAAACATAACAATCTTGCAGAAACTTTGCGCCGGTTATAGCCATCTTTCAACGTACTGTTCAATCACCGCAAGCGTTCAGTGCTTCGCTACTTTTCGTGTGCGCTGAAACTGTCCTGTGTCATCATGTCTGACTTCGGTGTATCAACTGAGCAGCTGACCAAATCCGTGCACACTCAAATGCACGAACTCAGAGTCAGCAACTTTCGTCTCTGATTCAGACAAGTTAAAGCTCTCCTTCAAAAGGAATGCATAAAGTCACGAAACATGACGTACTTTTATTTCTACCCAGATCGCTGAGAAAGTCCCGGGTACTGTCGATAACATGCCTGAAGACGAACCCTACGACAGGTTCGTGGACACCTCAATTGGCCGGGTAGGTGGCTCTAAACAACGATAGCCAGACAAACTATTTTCCGGAGTGGGGCTAGGCGACCTAGAGCCATCCCAGCTCCTGCGTCACGTGAAAACGCTTCTTTGAGGCAGAAAAATGAGGGAGACCAACATTCGACAGTTGTGAATAAAAAATCTACCAGCATCGATCATTGAGATTTAAGCTACTCCTAGCAGCGTTCTGCTTATCGAGAAGCTTGCAGAAGCAGCTGAAGGAATGCTGGATGTTCAACGTAGCTGTGCTACTCGGAATTAGGAACTTCGAATAGCCCTAGGAATCGTACTTGAATTGAAACCTCCTACGCAAATAATAAGAAGACCTGATACTGATAGCAGTAAGCAGTTGTTATTCATCAGTTGAGACGCCGAATTCATGGATGTACAACAGTATTAATGAAATCACAGCTTGCCATTGGCTGATCTAATCAGCACATGCAAAATCATAAACTGTGTGTTAATTGTTGGAATACGGAACAGATGAATTAGCAAATAACGGAAGGCACAACACTGAGACCGTTCGTCTAATCCTGATGTTGTATCTTCAACCCGATATTTCGATTGGCAGTTCGTCAGACCTTCTGTTGTGTCGGGGTTTGGATGATCGGTGCATCGAGATTTCCACCACAGAAGCTCTGCGCATAGGCGGTGATAGCGACTGTTATCTCTGGTGTTCTCACCAAATATCGCCCTTTCTACATCTCTTACAAAGTCTCAGGCTACAACTCCCTAGTTGACACCGGTGCCGAGGCAAGCGTAATTCTGTGCCGCAGGTGACTACCAATATTGTCAGCCTACTTCCTCTTTACAGGCCGCCAATGGGACACTGATGCAACCGTACCGTCGGCGTTCACTCATCCTTGACCTTGGACTACGGCGTCAGTCTCGCCGGACTTTTCTGGTGAAATACGTCCAGACAGCAATTCTTGATGCTTACCTTTCATCCCATTTCGGTCTCTTGGCTGACACCCGGCCTCACAGGCATTTGCACACCTTGACTTCTCCAAACGCCGCGGGTAAGTTGATTAGCATGAATGTCATCAGAATCCACATACCGGCACCCAGGCTGTCATAATACATTCAGCGAATCCAGCAATATCCGCAGCCGACAACTCCGTCGTATTACTCGCATCGTTTGAAACATGACATGAAACGAACCGTTGAATTAGGATAAATTGGTGGCCGTTCGCTTCAGACATCAACTTCCGGAAAAGCCTAGAATTGCTGAGGTTGAATTTGACCACATGCTCTAACTCAGTACTATCCACTCGTCCAGGAGTGCATGGTCTTCCCGTTTGCACCTGGTTCCTAAGAACATCGGGCGTTTGAAGATCATGCGACGATTTTTGAACCTTTAACAATACTACCGTAGCCGACCGTTATCTCATTCCCCACATCCAGGATTTTTCCTTGGCTCTACATTTTAAGAGCAGTTTTTCAAAAATTGACTTAGTACGTGCGTACTACCACGTTCCCGTTGCGGAAAAATATAGTCCTAATACTGAGATTGCACCTCCATTTGGTACTTCAGCCTTAGAAATGCAGCCCAAACATTCCAGCGTTTTATAGATAGGGTTGTAAGTGTTTCGGATTTTGTCTTCGTTGCATTTGAGGATATTTCGGTCGCCAACCACACCTCGAAAGAACATAAGAAACATCCTCGTGTTTTGCTGAAGCGTCTGCACGAATACGAAGTCTCCATCAATTTGACAAAGTAGGTTTTTGACGTTTCCTCCCTCGAATTTCGTAGAGATTTTATAGACGCAGGTAGTATCAAAACCTTAGACACCAAAAGGCACCAGCGTTTTATTGGAGGTGTTGGCCGCTACCGTTGCTTCATTTCTCATTGCTCACAATCTTTGCAGTCCTCAACCAATCTGCCCTGCCATTCCAAAAATGAGTTATTTTAATTCCAGAGGCGCTGCGAGCGTTCAACAACGTAGAGAAAGCGCTCAGCGACGCAATGATTCTCGCTTATTTCAACCAATAGCTGACTGTTTGTCCGGTTCCTTTGATTGATGACTCCAACTATGCTGCCGGTGCGTTACTGTAAAAATGTGTCGGTGATGAACCACGACCGGTATCATGTCGTTCCCGGAAGCTATCGCCCACACAAGCCATTTGTAGCACCTTTGGTCGTGGGCTGTTGCCATCTACTTGACCATTGGACAATTTTGTCGCCTGCTAGGAAGGGACTTCACTGTTTTAACAAGCCGTAAGTCTTCACTCTACGCCTTTTGTATCAAACAGAATGAATAGTCTCCTCGCAAAATTTGACATCCCGATTTTGTAGCACGATTCACAGCAAACATCCGTCACATCGACGGAGACTCCGGTGTGGTTGTCAATGCGTTCTCAATACTACATATTAACGTGGTTTCTAGACCGCAAGGCAGGCCTCAAGAAAATTGCTGAAACTCAACAGTCAGATCATGACCTTCAATTCAATTGTAATGTTCACGTATCCCCTTGCCTTCTTTCAAATTCACTACTGTTTATGTTACTTCCACAGGTATTCCACGTCCAATCTTACCTCCCTCACTTCATCAACCCACTTTCCTCCATTTAAATTTCCTGTTCCATCTGTTGTCCGCACCACGCTGGAATTGATCACCGCTCGTTGTTTTTAGCTCAGTATGAACAAAGATGTACGCTGGTGAAATAAACCATGCCTTCATCGTCCGAGGCGCAAGATGCATCGCCACGCACTGAGCCTCATGTCCGTCTTCGAGTAGGATACACAGTGTTCCACCGCTGGACTGGCTTACGGAACGGCGTTCTTCTCTGAGCTGTTCTTTTTGGACAAAACACACAAGTTGCAGTGGATCTGACGAACGACGCACGCCACTTCCACTCCCGCACAGAACCATTCTATGCTGTTTCAACCCGAGGGCGTTCCTGACCAACAAGTACTTGATGCCTCTTACTCATGATTTTGACCGTTGTGACTCAGTGCGGTGGTCACTCCGGCAATATCACGATAATCCGTTCGAAATCATCTCATGAATTGGCGGAGCTTTCAACATCGAACATTCTGGAAAGAAAGTTACTACGAGTATTGATGGTCTCAAACCAGTTTCCACGCCACTGATGTCCCCGTGCAGTTGAACAACATAATTCAGACACGTCCATCTCACGCACACTCCACATGTCCAACTTTTCAGCTACAGGTGACAATTATGACAGGAGGAGCAACTTGTCTCTTCCCGTCTGTCAAACAACCTGTAACTACATCACCGTCATTATTCACCCGTCTAACTGCGTGCTCCTGCAGGCATGTTACTTAGCTAGTCCGCTTTGTTTGTTAGCTTGTACAACTTTTCGCACCTAGCCTTGCAGGCAGCGAACTGATCCGTTTTCTCTTCTTTGGTTGCAACCATACACATTTCCCTGAAGATTTTGTAATGCTGCGTGCATTCATTTTTTCTGGATCCCCGAATCCGCCACCGGTTTTTGCGCCTCGCTTTGTTAGAATATTTCGTTCTTAGTTTTATCGTAGTACCATTACTGTCAGGTTTAATCCGAGGGTAAGTGAATCGATTTTGAACCCAGATGTGTTGAAAAGTATTCATTGTTCTCCGTGAAGCTAAGAGTTACATTCCTTAAGTACGGTCACAATGCACATTCAATCACGACTGTGCACCACATGTAACGACGGTAAAGAGAAGGTTGGAACTATCTACTGCAAATGAACCGGATATTACTATCTATTATTCTCCATCGCGCAACACATCCGGTGATGTGGCTTTCGCTCCGAGCTTAAAACCCCCGTCGATTACAGAACCATCCTCACCTTCCAACAATATATGACTTGAATGCACACAAGAAGAAATGGGTCTCCATTGTCTAACGTGGGTTGTGAAAACGAGTTCTCAGGTTTCTTGTCCATGTTGATACGTCGAGGCATGTGGACTGGAAATTTCAACGTGCAGACAAGATGTAATTCTGGTCAAACATACTCCGTGTTTGAAGTGTTGATTGGGGTCACTCGGTGGACTGACTGGTCGCCATGGTTAAATTTGGAAACAGAAACAACTGTTCGTACTAACTTTCACCCAACTTTTCATCAGTTCTAATAGCGGAACATCCTTTTTGTTCAAAAAGTTCAGCGAAATTGACTTAAACATCTTGGGAAGTCATAATGGTTTACTTGTCTATGAACATGATTATGTATTCCGGAGGAAACATTCGGTTCTAATCACACTAGAAGTTAGACGACTTAGACTGGCCTCGCAAAGCGGTTGAATCCTAACGTCCAAATTGGGTCAATCTTCTCAGCTTCCCTTTTGACGCCTGAAGTCGTTCTTCACGATACGATTCATGGTTAATTATCACCTATAACGTCAACCAATTTGGGGACTATTTTTCCATTATCACTCTTCCTCATGACGGTGATCCATGTCAGAATGCTGAGGTGCAACAGGTGTTCTCTGCTGCCAGTTGTCTACCTGCCAGGCGACGACATCTGTCAACGTCTACCTTTGCTTCTGTGGATTTGTCGTCTGACACAGTGGTTCGGCATTGTATTTGGCTGAATGCAGGTGGCGGCCTCCGTATGTCTAACCACAGATTTACTTCGATTGCCCAACTTAGTGGGGTCATTGAGTGGTGTGATGGTACAAGTTCACTGGGCAGATGGTTGGTCGCCGTTTGCGCGGGAGGTCATCAGCAGCATTGTCCCAAGTGTATGCTTTCCGAATAGGCTGGGCATAGTCTTACGGCTCTTGTGATCGACCGCCACACCGTCGGAAAGTTTGTGAAAAGCACGGTCCTGTGTTTGCCTACTTTTATCCGGAGCACTTTCCAGAACCGTATTCCTGGTGTCGTGGCCGATATTCCTGCACACGCTCTCTAGCTGCTTCTAGCCTGATCGATTCCTGGTGGGGTTGAGTGGGCATCATCCTCATAAATTGCTACTCCATTAGGCTCGTGTGAGTTGGTGCATGTTCATGCCTTGGGGCCTCTGGAATTAGAGACCGGGTTTTAACCGGCTACCGAAACGGTCTCGAGTGAGTTACGCAGGTTTGGCGATGTGATTTGTACACTGCTACAGGTTTTCCTGTGCGATCCTCTTTATTCATGGTCCCTGACACCTTCAAACATTTTAAACTTTGGAAGCCCGGTGTGCTGAGTACCCTAAAGGATTGTTGCAGGCGAAGCCCATTGAATCCGTCCCTACGGACAAGGCCAAACATGTTGTCGTGAGGAATTTCAATGTCGACCTATCCAGTAATGTTCCAATTCAACAACGATCGATACTCGACAGTTTCGTCCTTCAGACATTTGTTCCTCGATCAAAGTTTTCGAACACGACCGTGCGAGCTCCGTTCAATTGACTGGTCAAGCACGTGCTACAGGGTGTGCGCAGTGAACTCACCGGTAGTGTGGCGGGAACCGTCAGCGGTTTATCTGAAAGACGTAAATGCGGTAAACTCAATCACTTGAACACAGTTGGTCACTTCGGAATCACCAATTTGTGGTGGACCAGTAGATGTTCGCCCAACCCTCATCCAATAACGATTTGAAACGTCCTTCCTAGATCAATTTCGGAAAATAGTTGATCTAGCTTCCGCTGTTCAGAAACACCTACCCTGCTAAATAAGGCGTCTTTCAGCTTATCGTACGGCTGGTCATGAGGCATGTTGTCAATGAGATCCGAGACATCTTCGGCGATTTCAGTAGGGATAGATTGAACTGTGCAGGAGTACATCATGGTCTGTGACTTATTGCGCCTCGTTCGAAAGAGAGCTTCAACTTGACCGAACCACAAACAAGGGTTACTGATTCCAAATTCAGGCAGTTTGATGTACACGGATGCGGTCAGCTGCTCAGTTGAATCGTCGCAGTCGGACATATCAGCAGCGGAAGATCTTTAACACGCAAAGTTAATGGGGCAATAAGGAAGTTGTGGTGATCAAACCGAACGCCAAAAAAATACACACAAGGTGGGGAAACAACCAGTTCGCCGGATAATGAA
>QNGE01002395.1:0-10355 GCA_008508345.1 Paragonimus westermani
GGACAGCAGATCTTTTAAGTCTCCTTGCGGAGACGAATGCAGGTATAAGCTGTCGGGACTATATAAGTGAACGGATTTATATGGGCGTATAAAATGTTTATTTATTCATGTATTGTTAGGGCCAGGGTAAACTTGACCCGTAGAATTCGATTCTGCTGTCAAAAATCGGATAACTTAAGCTTTTACTGAGATATGCTTCGGCGTGGGATTCAAATATTCCTTCACGCGCTCACGCCACAGCAAGGTCAACGATTTTGTATAAATACAGACAAGTTTCTCATGTAAACTCAGAAAGCGTCTGGTGGCTAAATACATCGCTATCCGGAGTCTGCTTTGTCCGTGTTCTCATTGGTTCTTGTCGATCGTGGTTTGGGGTGACCAATCGGAAAGGGGCCTTATTCACGTTATTCGTTCACCGTTGTTCGTAGCAGATGTTCGCGTTCGTGTTCGGTAGGATTAATTTATAACATGTATATATATACCTATATAAATCCGTTTACCTGCGGAATCACACAGCTGCATGAATGTTCATTTATAACCATGCATATATTTATATATACATCTTTACACACTTATGTCAATTTATGTATACACAGATGTATACATGTAATGCGTATCCGAAACTAATTGAAGTTCGATTGTGTAACGCAGCGTGCTGTCGACGTCATTCGGGTTTTCGTTTGTGTAAGTCGTGTGCATGTCTCACTAGGCCTTTGGCTCACGTTTGTTTCTGCTATCTCCTTTAACAGGACTATTGTCGGAACCACGTGTTTCTGAGGAACTCTCTCTCCTAGTGTCTCCACGTTGCACAATGTGGGTTTACGAGTGTATCGGGTACACGAAGCCAGAACGTCCGGCTTGCCTGTTACAATTGTGTACCAGAGCGGGCTGCTGTGTTGTCAGTGCCGTTTTAGCTTACGTTTGTGTACGCCGTGTTCATGGCTTGCCGGGCCTTTGGCTCATGTTTGTTCGTATTTTTCCTCTTTTCAGGGATGTTTTTCGAGCCCTTACTTCGGAAGAACGCTGTTTTCAGGTGCCTTCATATTGCTCCAGATTCAGGCCACAAGTGCTACGGACAGTCGGAGGGGAAGCGGTTGGTTTGCACGTTACGTATATATATATCCATATATATATATTTATATGTACCTACGTATACTCATGTATGCATTTGTATACAAATATATATATGTGCCTATACATACGTATGCGTATAAATATCACTATATGTGCTTTTCTTCACCCCCATCCGGGGCAAACTGCTGCCCAATGAGAAACTTGCGTTTCATGTCATCCAGTGTATCATTACTCTTGTAACGCTCATCCGAAACCAGCGGGCGCGCACGAATTGAACTTGCATTGTGTAACGGGGTGTGCCACTGTGTCATCGATGCTCTTCCATTGTACGTTTGTGTAAGTCGTGTGTGTCTTACTGGGCCTTCGGCTCACGCTCGTTCGTACTGTTTCTCTTTACATGACTGTTGTTTGAACCCCTACTTCTAAAGAACGTTGTTCCCTGGTGCATCCACGTTGCCCGGAAGTTGGTCCACGAAGTTGCGGGTATTCAATGTAGAGTCAGCTAACTTGCATATTACACTCTTCACGAATTTGTTTCCCGCAGGTAGGCTCTCAGCAGTCACTGGAAGCAGCCACACCGATTTCTTAAAAAGACAGGCGATAAGGTCGTTTTGCAATTACTGGTCATTTAAAACAAACGGACGTGAGTCCATGACACAGACTGCAGAGATTTCAATCTCTGCACCATGTACCAAGCTAATAAACCGAAATATGCGGTGAGATAATTTTTTCACCTAAGAAAACTGGAGAAATCACGGTCTACGACTAGCATTCTAGCTGAGACAGTCGCCTCGAATATCATTAGCTTTTGGTTCATATACAACAGGACCATGTTGAACGCGATCAAGGGCCTTGACCGAGTGAAAGAGGATAGCGTTGGACACGTGGCCATTGTCTTTGACGTCTGTCAGGCAATCTATGGGGATTAGCACTTTGATAATACATGTATGATCGGGAAGAAAGCCAGGATGAATGAAGGAGAAAAGGTTATTATCAAAAAATTGCTAAGGATGGCGCTTTTCGGAAGAGGTTCCGCCGTTTTTCATGTCGTGCTGTTTTAGGTGATCTACCGGTGATCGGCGGGAGAGTGAAGATCGCCTGCCTTAAATATAGGCATGACAGTGGTCTATTTTCATGCCTTCCGCAGACTGTCGGTCCCAAGTATCACTTTAAACAGGTTGTGAAGGGGCACTGCCAAACCAACGGCCGCCTCTTTGGCAGTCCTGGAATGCATCGCATCTGCTTCCATGACACTATGAGGATTAATCTCAAATAAGAGATACTGAACGTGGAACACGGGGAAGTCAGCTACCAGGAATGAGTATCGGCAGTTTCCGCGAAGGGGAAAAGGATGCGAGTTGGGCAAAACTACGTTGTAGAACGCCAGATGTTATTCTACGGTTATCTCGGCAACCGCTAGAGTTTTGGAAGTTTCTCTGTCGAGAATTCGCACATAGCCCACTATTGTTTAGGGTTTTCTCTGGCACAGCATGTACTCAGAAAGAAACTTCTTATTCTCGCGGGCTACCAGTAGAATGTTTGACTGTACCAGCTGGATGTGCTGGCGGAATTCCTGTCTGCAGCTCTTTGTGCACAGCGCAGACCGCTTCTACGATCTATGGCTTGCCCATTAGCTTCTCCTCAAACAATAGACGAAAGCGTACGTCGATAATCTGATGTATGTTCCGCGAGTGTGGTGTAGGAGAGGAGCATTCCCATAGTTTGTGTGAAACAAAAGTCTCGTCAGCTTCACGGATGGCAGCTCCAGAAGAATGGTAAGGTTCGCTAAGTCAGGCTCCAGAATAAGTACACCGCAGAACGTCATTGTTGTGTTAAACTTTGATTTATGGTAGTTGCATGATGAAGCTTTTTTTGGAGCCAGTAACAAATGGAAACAGAAGCTATTAACATGTGGTCACTATGCTCAAGCAACGGTTTGATGACCAGATGAGCTTCGTTCGTAATAACCAGATCGGAAAAGCGAGGTGTCTATTCTGAGTGGTACCGTGTAAGTAGCTCGACATGTTATGCCTAGGCTTTCTCACGGATCAACATTGCCAGGGAACTAGGAAATCTTCAGTAAGAGTCTTCGCGGGAAGTAGCTGTGGAGTTGAGTTTTGGTTTGTTGAATTTACTCGTGATAGGAAGACGGATGAGAGGCTATGTAGACTACAGAATGTCTACGGAGTTAAGAGTGGCCTTTTCGTCATATTTGCTGTACGACGGCGAGCGGCGAAGAGCACCGACGACGGGGGAGAAAGTTAAGCCAGAGTACGTCACACTTCTGCGGTGTTAGATTCTCCCACGGCATTCGACACCGGGAGCTTCTGGCTTGCGAAGACAGCACGGCCTCCCCTGCGTCCATGGGAGGAGTCTGTTTGATACAGTGCGTACTCAGGAGCGTGCGGTTCATTGCCACTGACACTTATGAAGGGCCAGATCTCTCTCAGAGCAAGAATAGAAAAATCACTGTTGTGGATGGACAGTCCGACTCCTGACAGTTTGTTCAAATTGCTCAGACAGTCAGTATACCTGCACTTGATAATTGATTCCTGCTTTGGCTGGATCTAAAAAGAGAAAGGAGCGCGAAAAGGAGCCAGGGACACTAGCCTCGGTAGGGAGAGAGAGTACGCGGACGGCCGCAGGGTTCCATGAGCCTTCTTGGAGGGTAACGGCGGTATCACTACAGCCTGAGTGTATGTGAGCGTCCCTGTTGGACGATTCCCCTTTCCCGTTTGATCAAGGGCGAGGACTTTTAGACGACCTCCGCTTTCTGAATCACTGAAGGGTGGTTTGCAGCTTCTGGTCTCCGAAACGCTGGATGGCACTATAGAAAAGAATTTACTAATAAATGACCTTGATCCATCCCAGGACAATGCAGACACAGTGAACCAAGTATGTGACCCCCTGGATGAAAGGGGTGACTTTAACGGGCTCAACGGCTCAAAAAGTTTAAGACTAGAGTAATTTTAACAGATCTTTCTTGAGATGAAAGGACTGGATTTGTGTGAGTGCAGTGGTGGTCTGTACCGTTCTTGGGAAATACCCTTTTCGATCCATGTATCTTCGTACACAGCTGATTATCCAGAAAGATATAAGCAGCCATATCTGAAATGGGTCTGTATGCGTAGGCTGATCACTTTGGGGACGCTGATGTCCTCTTGAAAACAGGGACGGGCACCCTCGCTTTGGCCTAAACGGACCCGATAACATCCAAATATCAGATTTAATCTGATAACAACCGAGGATTAACCTATACCACATGATGTAACGCCACACATACTTCGAACTGATCAAAGCTATCAACTTCGCCATTTGAGGAATTCCTCATTTTCGAAACTTATTATTCCTCCAGCGGAATAAATCTTGTACACAGCTCCGCCTAAAAATTGCAGCTGCATAACAAAACAACAGTCAACGTATGGTAACATCTTGAACATCCCTGTTAATAATAACCAAATCGTCCTGGTACACTCTTACACCATACTTAACGATTTTCAGCTGTGTAGAGCTATCAACCACTACGCAACAAATGTGCGAGTTAAAGCAGTTTGGAGAATATATATAGCTAAACCTGTTTGCCTCATATAATTACATATAAATATGTGCCTTTTACTATCCTAACAGACCACCTGATAATCTTCCCGTGCTGCTAAACATCTTTTCTATTCTACATAAAGGCCGTACATCCTAAATCGACATCGGAATTCGGCCGTAGTCATATACTAGGAAAATATGTGAATCGATCATTTCTCGCGTTATAAGATAACAATTATTTGTGAGAGATATATCTTATTAACTAATACAGAATTATAAATTCTGTATGAAAGATTTAGAAAATGTCAGAATCCATTATTCGTCATAGTTCACATGACCATTTTACGTTCTTCTGCTCATCACGTAATTTTGCTTTCCATTCTTGATTCCACGACAAATTCTAACGCGAGACCAAATTCCATAGCGTCCGGAAAATCAAAATCCTATACTGGTCGCGAGGTCCTTGAAATTCCGTCGATTTGAGGAAATAACGGAGTCCAGCCAAGAAGATCGTCCATTTCTCCGGAAATTTTGGGACTCACCTATCATCCTTCATCTTCCCAAAAGTTTCTACACATTTTTCCCAGGCCGTCTACATCAACTGATGGCGAAATTCTTCGACCGTTCAATTTCTCCATCCTGAAAAATCTTTTTTTGGCATGACCTTGGACATAAGGCCAACGTCAAACTTGTGAAGCAAGAATTGATGTAACAACTCAACATTTTTTAATCGAATATTGGAAAGTTTGAGAAATATCGTTTGAGAAGCAAGTGAGCTGACTGCCCCTTCATGAACTAGAGTTTTCCTCTATTATTTTGTCCGTTTATTTACTCTATTTTCATAATTGGTGTATGGTACAATCAACAATTATATGTACGGTATGGGGTTCACGTTAAAATGTGTGTATTGATCACGCTTATCCCACAGATGCGTTGAGAAATATACTTTATTATTATTATTAAGTCTGAGGTTAACCTTGGATCGCGACCTTTTTCTGGAAAGCTGATGGCGCTTCTGCCTGTAACGCGCAACTGAAACCAGCGATCGTGCACGAATTGAATTTGAGTTGTGCGACGAGGCGTGCTGCTGTGTTTTCGTGTGTATGGCTTACTGAGCCTTCGGCTCATGTTTGTTCGTATTGTTTCTCTTTTCAGAACTGTTGTTTGAACCCCTACTTCGGAAGAACGCTGTACCCTGGTGAGCCCACTTTGCCCGAATGTTGGTCCGCGAAGTCACGGGCATTCAAAGTTGAGTCGGCTGACCTGCATGTTACACCGCCAACCTTGCGATGAGCGATCCAGTAAGTCACCCTTCAAATTAGCACTAATTTTCTCCAGATCAGCCGTTTTGTCCGGTACATCCCTATGCTAATCTTCACCGGCAAAATCGGAAGTCCGAGTGAAGTGCTGGTAGACTCAAAGCAGAGTCGGCTGAAAGAAAACAAGTTTGGTAAGTCTGAAGGAAGAAAAGGTACTAATCACCGCCCTGACATTTTCAACTGGAGAGGATGTGGTCCAAAGCCCTCCCAGCAAAACAAGCTTCCCCTCCCGGACTGCCCTGTCCCTCATGCTTTTCAGGAATTTCCCAAGTTGAGCAATGAACGAAGCTACCGCCCTAGGGGAAGCCGCCACACTTGGAAGGGCACCCGCCATATAATCATTTCATGAACTAAAACGTGAGATCATATGGGGGTGAATTTTTTGTGCTTCCCACAGCTATTTCTACTGTGGACTTTCGGAGTGCAATGGAGTTGTTAGGGGCCTTGCAGATACTTTTGAATGCGTCTTGGATGTATTCACTGGAGATGGCGAGCAGCGGAAGGGGTAGGGCTCCGGGTTTAATGTAAATTTCTCAAGAAGGACAGCTCATGTTGGTGAGTGGCTTTTCCCAATGCCGAACAAAGTTTACAAGTCCTCCCTGAGTCCGATACACATGAAGTGGTACCACTGCATCCAGTTACCAGCATTCATGTGAGCCACAGATTCCCATGTGCTATCGAAACGGCCTTGTCGAATAAAGAAAAGAAGGGTGAGCGAAACAGATCTATGCTTAACGATGAAGGAGTCATTGTGGTGTCCTACGCATCAATCATATATCGGGTTAGGCGTAATTCGGCGACTACAAGTAGATCGTTACAATGAGTCCCTAGTCTCTCTCCCTCCGTCCAGGAATAGTCAATATGGACTTCACAAAGCTGGATAAGATGAAGACAAGTATATAATATCAGAGAACGCCTCTCAGAAGCGACTGTGGGCGTAACCTAATTTTTGTGGCATGATGAGCGATAACTCGCAAGGCTGCATCTGCGAAGTAATTCTGCTGGCCGAATTCCATCACAAAGGCACGCAGCCGGGTCGGAGAGCAAACAACCACTGGTCAGCAACTCAGTGGGCAGTTCAATGCAGTCCTGTCAAACGGACTGAGCTCGGCGAGTGTAAGTCTGTAAACCTCTAGCTTGCGTGCTCAGAGAAAAGCAACCGACCTGCAGCTAGCTGCTTCACTTCGACCTCCGCTATGGTAGATAGGATAAAAGCTCAAAAATTTGTAGAAAAAAGGATCCTGGCCTGTGCCATCGGTATGACTGCATTTGGACACACGTGTGTTGTTCAACCTGCCTTCTGTATATAGACACAGAATGTGAAATGGACCTTCCGCTCACTAGATAAAAGATGCATTTCAAACATTGGCGAGGATTACATGAAACCACAGTTTGAATAAGCTCGGCTTGAAAAAGATCATACTTGCTGAGCGTGCTTAGCGGCCAGGTTGGTAGCTGCCCTCTGACCTGCGACATGTGGCCTACGTGCTGAGACCGGAAGTTTTTCATTTTTACCCACCAGAATACCTATGCCTACATGTTTTTTCAACTTTTGCACACATCTTCTTCAACTTCTGACCTGTGGAGCAATTCTTTAGCTTGATGCCTGTCGTCGCTTGGCAGGACCACGATAACGTAATGTTCCAGCTGAGTCAACCACAGGTCACAGTACACACAATGTCTAACGTTCGCAATCGAACGGAATGAAGTCTACTTCACTAAATAGAAATATCACGAATGAAAAAGAAACGTGTATTAACACAACCCAGATACCGAAAAACAATCCGACATCGTCTTCGTTAGTATATATATCGGGGTGCCCCGGTCCGCAAATAAAACACTATCAAGAACTGTTCTCACGTTCAGTGACCGCTGACCTCAGTCTCCGGTTGGCCAACTTCTCCATCCCTGTCCACGGACTGGGCAAGTCCCCGTTTCTGAGGACCTGGAAGGGAGCGGAAGAGAGAGTATGTGGTAAAAAAGTTGCTGCTCACTGCGTGCTATTGTAATAAGGAGGTTTGCAGGCTGCGCGCTCGAACCTTCTTTGAGCAAAAAGTATTTTCTCCCTGGTTTATCAAACATTGGGATGACCTCCGATCTGAGCTCTTAAGTTGCATACCTAGGGGTCCCTTTAGAGTGTTGTTAGGCCTGCATTCAATTAACATCATGTCATACCGGTGATCTTACCCTTTTCTGTGCACTTGTTGTAAACCTCAAGAATGGTACCGCAGTCTGTTTTTAAATATCACCTTCAATGAAAACGGACATCTGCCGGATATTGAAACGGATGGACTAACTGTATCTAGTTGGCTCGGGCATCCAGTCTTTAGACTATATGGTTGGATTTGCTTAAAATCAAGAGGGTACGCTGTCTAACAGAGATATGGCGGATGTTTTTGCAAAATCAACAGCAGCGTCTCCAATGTGGCAATTTTCTTTGGCGCCCTCGGAGATGTTCATGAGAATTAACATGGTTTCTTGTGACTCTGCGGCAGGGAGACGTGCTAATTAGATGAGAACACGTAGTTAGTAATGAATGCTTTAGGTCGGCGCGTTGTAACCAACACTTCATTATCTTGAATAGGCTGCTATCGAGGCTAATCTGCGAGAGCTTGTAGGAGAGTGCCAATCGCCTGCGCTAAATGGGACGGTGGTCTATTTCCATGACCCAGAGAAAGTGGTGGTCTAAAGTGGCCATATGAATAGATTGTAGGTGGGCCCTGAGGAGAATGAGGGGTTCTGCGATTTACACTCAACACTGTTTCTCAACACCCACGTTTGTCAATGGCGTTCAGTCCTCTGATCAGCGGGACTCTGTGGCTTTGCCTAACACTGCGTAGCCAAGACTCACTCCTAGTGGGGGTCATTTATCGTTCTCATTCATTCGACGTCTCCGACGACGAAACCCCTCTGGTAAGCCTGGACGACATCATGGGACTACAACACTCTACACATCTGCTTGTTATGGGAGCTGTAGTGCATCCAAAATGAAATGGTCACCAATTCATCACCAGAACTGTGGAAGTGGATTCTCGACATCCTTATCGACCCTGAAACGTCGGAAGGCGTGAACACAGCACGTCAGCGCCCCGAAGCGGCATAGTTTTGGTCTAATTCACTTTTTGCTCGGCTAAGTCATCATTACCGAGAGCCACTTGGTAGACGGAGTGATCATCAACCTGCCGACTGGGCAAGGTGACCACTCACTGCTTGCCTTCGATCTTATCTGTAACTGGTTACAACAATCAGCAGAAAGGGTCTACAGTTCGTAACTTTAATCAGGCTGATCTCAGCGGCCTGAGAACCTACCCAGGTTCACTTCTTCTTGACTTCAACTCCGCGAACCGAAACTACCGCACGCTTTACAGGGCCGTTTAGAAAGCGAACGACCTACTTGTACCACGCAAACTCTGCACTTTCTTTTATTAGCCACCCCTTCCGCGTGGGATACGTTGTCTTCTCGATGATCGTCCCAGGTTATTCACGAAGCATAAGCATACAGGAAACTCAGATGACCTAAGCGCGTTCCACATTGTCCGGAATATGTGTAGGCGGAAAGTTTGCGAACACGCCAAAATCATACAAGAGGCGATCTTCCTCAGAGCCCGCAGGAACAAATCTCTTCATTTAAGCGTACGCGACGAATAAGGAAGAACAAACCTCCATCTTTATGATAATAATGGTATATTCCTCGACGTATTTGTGAGAAACACACTAAGGAAAGCGTGATCAACGCAGTGATTTTTAGCATATACATAAATGAACACCAAATTTGAAAATTGTACAACGAGGCACCTATGTGAGTAGAGCAGCAAAACAGACAAAAACAAACATTATATGAGGGAAAAATTCAAGGTTAGGCAGGAAACTTCGAGCTTTCTAGTTCTGAGACGACAGTACTTGGGATCTGCATGATTAGACAAGACAAATGAGTTGTCACATTAATTTGGACTCGACAAGGTGATCGCTGACCTGGTGCTAAAGGTCGTGCCAAAAAAGCAGTAGTTGGAGGATGAAGAAGATATACTGGCGAAGAATTTGACCATTATTCCATGTAGATAGTTCAGAAAAAAAGCGCAGAAAAATTTTTCATGGTGTGGGCGAGGTGGGGACGCATATACTTTTGCGGGGACCGCGTGGACTTCCCGACCGGACGTCATTCTTCGCTCAAAATTCTAAGAATTTCGGGGAGCACGCGATATGCACAACCATTGAGGAATTTTCAGTATCCGGGCGGGGTGGGATGTTTTCTCGCGCGGGGTGTATCAGCAAATTTAAGAATGGAGAGAGAAATTATGAGACAAACGGGATAACGTGAAACTAACTATGTGAGCTATGACGAACAATGGAACATGTGATATTCTGACATAACCTCCTATGTGAAGTTAATAGCATTGTGTTGATTGATGAATTATATACCACATG
>QNGE01002395.1:11196-37133 GCA_008508345.1 Paragonimus westermani
TAAAAAATGTTAAGTTGTTACATCAATTGTTGCTTCACAAGGCTAACGTAGGTCTTATGTTCAAGGTCATGCCAGAAAAAGGATTTTTCAGGATGGAGAAAATGAATAGCCGAAGAATTTCGCCATTAGTTGATATGGATGGCTTCGGGAAAATTCGTAGAAATTTTTGGGAAGATGAGGGAAGATAGGTGGGTGCCAGTTTTTCCGGAGAACTGGACGATCTTCTGGACTGGACTCCGTTATTTCCTCAAATCGACGGAATTCCACGAATTGCCCAACCAGTACAGGATTTTGATTCTCCGAACGTTGTGGAATGTTGTCTCGCATTGGAATTTACCGTAGAATCAAGAATGAAAGGCAAAATTACATGATGAGCAGAAGTGTGCAGAAAAGTGAATGAGTTTGAGTAGCACAAACCCAGGTCACGTATTGGGTTGACGGTTGATATGCTGTGACCGTTTAGCTTTATAGAGCCATCTGGTACGTGACAACCATGCACAACGTTAGTGGATTTATTGGCTGAAAATTTCATCAGCCAAGTTTGACACCAAATCCCTAATGTCAAGAGGTCCTTCCGTATATTTTCCAAATATGCATTTAGATTGCCAGGAAGGAAGATGTAAACAACGACCGCCCTACGAGAAGACTTAACCTGACTCCCTAGCTGCGACCGAGTTATTCAGGGAGTACTACTTGGCAATCTACAACGTCGCACCATCGAGCTGTCATCCTGTCCTAAAGTCGCACAACTTCAGGCAGCCACTCGGTACCGATGAGTTTTCTGCGCTAGATGTTGAAGACCTTTTACTCAAGCTTAGTTCATACAGTGCACTAGGTTCTGACAAGGTCCATCCCAGAATACTCATGTAAGCACCCACGAGTCTAGCAGAACCTCTTCATGAACTGTTTAAGCAAACACTCCGGATTAGCATTCTCCCTAGCGCATGGAAAGAAGCGAAGGTCACACCCGTATTTTAAGTGGGCGACGGGCACTCTCCGGCTAGCTATTGTCCAATCAGCCTTACTGACATCCCGTGCAAAATAACGCACCGTTTATTGAAGCTTCCCATCCTCAATTACTTCATATCGAACACTCTTTTCTTCCATGTGGCCTAGCGTCCCTCCTACCGGTCATGCATAACAAACATGCTTATTTTCATGGATAGTCTGAAGGAGGCCAAAGACAATGGCCTCATCTTGGATGCTATCATTTTTAATTTCTCCAAGGCATTTGTCGGTGTCCCACAAGGTCCCCTAAAACACAAACTGGAAGCCCATGGTATTCAAGGAGAGGTCCTTCGCTGGATTGCTTCTTTTCGTGATAATGGAACTTTTAAAGCTAAAACCGGACCGGAACGTTCGTCTCCCTCTATCATTTCTGTGGGAGTTCCCCAAGGGCCAGTGCTAGGTTCTTCGTTATTCCTCATTTAGCCCCACGATCTTTAGAAAAATATTTCGAGCAACGCCCTCCTATAGGCTGACGACCTAAAAATCTGGAATGCCACTGGTCCCGGTGCATCGTTATCATCATCATAGACAGCAATACATTAGTGGTTCACACTAACGCTTAACTGCCACACAACTATGAAGAAAAAGCAAACCCCTTATAGGAAGAGAGAGAACAGAAAAAGAATGGGACGGAAAGGGACCTGTCTGCTGAAAATGACTACGTCCATATTCAAACACTCGACCGCAGGATGCCTACACCTTGTAAACAAACAACCGAGCTACAAGTGAGAGTAAGGCGTCATCAGAGAGACGGCTTCCTTACGGCATTCACTGCTTCGCGTCATTAAATGCACTCACTTCACAAGCAACTCGAACAAACAACGACAACATCCTCGTAACTAAGCTCTATTAGCCGCCATCTCACCTGGAGTCTCCCGCCACCGGCTTTGTGAGTCGCGAGAGCCCCAGCCCGGGAGACGAACTCGATCTGCAGTGGCCAACCACTTGGTGACTGACTTCATTTCTCTACGCCAGGTCACTATCTGTCCACCTCATACCTTACACCAGTCAGTCGCAGTGTCAGCGAACAGTGCTCGGTGTGGGAGACGACTAGCTGGCATCCTTAATATGTGACCTAACCATCTAAACCTGTGCAAACATAGAGACTAGACAAAAGAACTGGTTTGGCAATCACTACCAAACACCCGCTTCCTAACCTCTTCGTTACTTACACGCTGATGCCAGCCGGTACCAGCGACTGAACGCAGACATTGGTGGTCAAATACTTAAAGACGGTCCTAGTGCACTACAGATTGATCCTGACAAGGTCAATTGCTGGTCGGACAATTGGAGTCTCCCAATAAATGACAAGCAGCGTGTTCACGCGTCACTCGGTGGGATTCTGGCAGTCTTCACGATTCATAGTGAGTTCAGCATAGTAGATATGAAAATCGATTTGAAGAGAAAGCTGAGCATCTGGTTGTCGTCTAACTTGTCCTTCGCGTATCAACATGAGATAGCGGCGAAAAGTGGATTTGCCGCCCTTAGGATGATTGAGCGCACTTTCCCACGCATATAAAAGAAAGCTTCTCAAACTCCTGCGGAGTTTACATATGGCCGCTTCTAGAGAATGCGAGACATGTCGTGTATACCGGCCTGATGAAAAACATATCAGCTGTTGGGTGTCTAGCGCGCGTGTACCAAGGGGGTCACGGGCCTCCGCAGTGCCACTTACGAGTCTCGTCTTGAAATTCTTGTCTTTTACCCGCTTGAATTTTGAAGACTCTGCAGTGACTTAATACTCACACAAACTTCTTCTTTAGAGTAGGTCTTGTAGAACAAGTCTTCAGTGTAGCGAATGGTGAAGGCCGGCGAGGACATAATCGGAAGCTTTCTAAGCTTTGTCCTTGGCCCTTTCTTAGGCAGCAGTTCTTTTCTTGCAGGGTTATTAATGGTTGAAACAGGCTTCCTTCTGAGGTCGTCAGCAGCGCTTCTGGGGATCGTTTTAAGGCTTCGCTTGATTCCTATTTATCTAGATGTTCATTACGTGGGTAAACTTACTTTGTTCTTGGTAATCCCTTGGAGCTGCAATACACTCTGCTATCAACAATCGCCTTTCACATCAACAGACGCCTGCTGGCGCTGAGCAAGGAAAACCAACTGGATCCAAAAACCTCGGGCGCTTGCCTCTAACTTATGTATCAATCGCTGAATAGCTCAAAGCTGAGGGACGTTTCTTTGGAGGTCCTGTGATGAATCGCACCTAGTCCTATATATATGATATATACACTCTGGGGGTTGATCTCAAGTAAGACTTCCTGGGTATCAAGCACAGTGAAGTCCAACTTCAGGCGTGGATGTCAAAAGACTCAATGTTTGATAACTGGATGCTATTTCGGCGGGACCACCTCAACATCCTGATACATAGGCAACTATATTGCGGTTGGAGGAGTCTTGCTCAGATAGAACCAGGGAAACTGATGATAGCCCATTTTTTGCAAAGTATAAATTTGCGCCTTTTTTCTGGACCCTTCGGCTTGCTCAGTGGCTTCTGATTACAGAACAGACCAGATATTGCATCAAGAAGTTGGCGTATATTCAACGACACCGGAGCTTCCGTCATAGAGTAAGGCACCTACAGTCTCATTGTCGACGAACTTGATGCGCTGTAGACTAACGGGGGCATCATGGTTTCACTCGTACTCTACAAACAATTCCGCAATTTCTGAATGATTATAAGGATAAAACGGTGTGTACTCTATATATGGAAAACATTTTGTGAATTCGCACTAAGCAGAATCAGTCGATGGTTGGTCGGCTACCATAAACTCTGGTAATTGCACGAACCTGTATTAGTTTTCTTAATATAGGCTTCGATCGGCTGCTGACACCAATCTGCTCTGTTTGCTAAATTTTGCTTTCCCGAGACAATGAAACCAACTCAATATCCTGTTGTTATACTGATTACGACAGTGCCTTCAAGAGCACCGAGATTGCAGCGACTGTGATAAAAAGCATTTTCATATTCGCGCGACCTTGTGCGATTATGACGATTGCGTCTCCTCATGTATTTTGTTCTAACCATCCAGTCAGTCTGATATTTCCATTCCGCAGTCAAAAATATAACCAGCTGCGCTAAAATTTATCAACAGCAAGTGAATGCTGTCGTTGGTTTAGCGTGAGTATGTGGCTTTGGAATATCATCTGAGTACTTGTGGACGGAATATTTGGGAATGTATGAAATATGCCGATTGTGCTATGGGAATTTTCTAGTTTTAATGCAAGAAAGATTTTTATCAAGGACACCAAGGATTTGTGCTAATTTAATACCGAAAGAGTGAAACAATATAGAAACTGTTGCGCATGCAATTCAAACTCTCCTCTAATTTTCTCTCTCTTGTTATCCATCTCAGGTCGCCCACCTACGTATTACTCGGCGTGTTCCACACGACATGGACGTTCCTAGAACTGTGACATTCGAATTCCCCTGGACTAACTTGTTTGGAACGATTAAAAATACGTTGTCATTGGGACTTTGGTTTCGTGTTGCCATTTGCGTTGTGCGGATCGCCGCCTCTTCTCTGTATCGCGTCTTTTCTGTGGTTCTGGATTGCGTCGGGACTGTCTGCGATCGCTGTCCTTCGTATACATTCATCGTCCTGTTACAATTGGTGACAGTGGTGGGATTAATACGAAACCGAAATTCACTTCACCCATCGAACTGAACGGGCTATGCCGCGAATTTATACTATCACCACGCCAACCCCCGTTTTACAATCCCGATGATGACTTCGATGACTGGGCATTTAAAGTCCAAATTTACTTATCAGCAGTGAACTACAAGCTGCAAACTTCTATTTCTTCAGTTTTTGGGTGATGCTACTGTGAGGCAATTTCGTGCCTCTGGTGTTGCCCTAGATTCGTCACTCGAAGTTATATGGGAAACCCTACAAGCACCCTTCGGGCGCACGGAATTAGCGCTTGCCTATCGCGAAAGGTTCCACGTCAAGCGCCAGCAACCATCGGAATCGGTGAATTCTTTCCTTCGTGACCTGCGGGAACTAGCTCTGAAAGCGTTTCCATAATCACCTGCGGCGGAAAGAGATTGTCAGGTTCGTGATCGTTTAGGCCTGGGGTTATCTGTTCAAGAATTACGTGGAAAATTTCTGCGCGAACCGGCGTCATCGTTGATACAGGCAGTTGAAAAAGCACGGGCATTTGAGGCGGTGCATGAGTCGATGTGTGACACCCCTTCAGTAACAGAATCCATGTGTTTTGCCGCCATAAACCTTCCCCAACCAAGTTTCCCAGCGAGTAATTGCGTCTACTGTAGGAGGTTTGGTTCCCGCGCTCAGAAGTGTGGACACAATCCACCTCTGGCAGCGGGACGAGTAGCACGAGGTGAGTCACTTTTATCGAATGAATCTATACCTTCTGTTATCTGCCTCGCCAATGCTGACGTAGATAAGTCACTAACTGTGAACGGTAGATTGGATAATGAGGCTATCTGCTTTTTGCTTGATATTGGTACCTCGTGTTCTATTTTAAACTCGACTGTGGTAGCCTAATTAAATTGTAGTAGTTCATCCTGAGTACCGCCATCATATATTGACGGCAAACGGCACCACCTTACAGACGGGCTCGCAAGTAGTGGCCACAGTACAGCTGGCCGGTTTACCACTCGACATCAGTATGCAGTAAGCAGCCACCTGCCATGGAGCGCGGTTTTAGGAGTAGATTTCCCACGACGGTACTGCGATGAGATCGACCCGTCCTCACAAACAATCCGTTTTCGTTATAATGCTAAGAATACCCGAGTGGAAGACAAGCCTCAAACAGTAAGCGTACTAGAAGCTTCCGACAACCTAAACGGACTGGAATCAATTTCGATACAGCCATTACTTACTAGGACGGCTTTGCTCTATGCTGAAAGACTCATGCTAGCAAGTCTTTTACGGGGCTTCCCCGACGTGTTCCAGTACGGTAGTGAGGAGCCTGGGAGGACTGGACTTGTACAACACGAAATCGATGCAAGTGATCACCACCCTCTTTGACAACCCGTCAGAAGAATTCCTGTTCACTATCAGTGACAACTGAATACCACGATTCAAGACGTGCTTAACAAGAGAGTTACATGCCCATCGACCCCCCGGGCACCCCCATCTTATTGGTTAAAAAGAAGGACGAAAGCTTATGGTTATGCGTTGACTACAGACGTTGGAATGCTATAACAAAAAGAGATTCATTTCCTCTGCCACGCATAGATACCACACTCGATGTTTTGCATGGCGCAAAGCGGTTCTCCACCCCTGATCTAGCTTCTGGCAGGTTGAAGTCCGTCCCGCAGATCGTCAAAAGACGGCATTTATCATTCCATCCGGGTTGTATGAATTTGAAACAATGCCGTTCGGCCTAGCTGACGCGCCTGCTACTTTTCAGCGATTAATGCAGACAGTGTTGCAAGATTTAGTGCCAAGCCAATGTTTAATCTACCTCGACGACATTATCGTTCACGCTCCCACAATAGAAGAACACAATTCCAGACTGAAGAATCTATTCGAACGTCTTCGAATGGTGGGCCTGAAACTGAAGCTTACAGGATGCGTGCTCTTAAAGCAAGAAGTATCATTCTCAGACTAAGTAATCACACCCAGAGGACTAAAAACCGATGGCACAAAAGTCAAACAAGTTGTTGATTGGCTAGTATCACGATCAGTAAGCGAAGTACGCAGTTTTATGGGACTGACTTCGTATTATCGGACATTTGTTCCATATTTTGCAGAGATAGCATCCCCGTTGCATCAACTTACGGAGAAAGGCAAGAAATTCGTATGGTCTGCTAAATGTCACGCAGCGTTCAACCCTCTTAAAGATAAGCTCAGCTCCCCTCCCATTCTTGCACTCCCCGATTTCTCGCCACCAGTTGGTCCCCCCATACTAGATACTGACGCCAGCGACTTAGCTATCGGTGCTGTACTGTCCCAGAAGTCGGTCAATGGGGAAGTCATGATTGCCTGTGCAAGTCGTCGGCTCGATAGGCGAGAAAGGCGTTATTGCACTACGCGCCGCAAAATGTTAGCTTTAATGCATTCCCTTAAACACTTCCGTCCTCACTAACTCAAGAAACCCTCCAAAGTTCGAACGGACCACCAAGCACTACAATGGCTTCGCAACTTTTGCGGGCCAGAGGGTCGAGTAGCACGTTAGTTGGAATATCTGCAGGATTACGACTTTGACTATATCTATCGCCCGGGCAGCCGGCACGCGAATGCTGATGCGTTGTCCCGCTTTCCTACGGAAACTGTTAACGATATATTATCCACACCATCAGTTGGGGCTGCGTGATCCGTACATTTCTAACATCTACCGTCGACAACTTGATGGAAACCCAAAACCTACTGTTTGCAAAATAGAGGGAAGATCCACGGAAGAGCGCTGTTTACGGTCATAGTGAACGAAGTTGCAAGTTATCGATGGCGTATTGCATTTATTTGATAGAGCCAAACGAACATACAGACTAATCGTCCCATCTGACAAGGTTTCAAAGGTTGTAAGAGGGATTCATATAGAGCTTGGAAATGCGGGTCGGCGAAGGACTGAAGCAGCCGTCCGACAGCGCTTTTAGTGGCCAAGGCTACATGACGATGTTGTTCGCAACTGTGCCAACTGTAAAAACTGTGCGCAAACCAAATCCCCACTGTAGCTCTTACGGCCTCGCTTCAAACGGTTGCAACAGTTGGCCCCAACCACCCTGTGTGAGTTGATGTGACAGGACGACTACCGACGTCGAGGAGGGAAAATACATATATTATTGTGATTGTCGACTATTTTACCAAATAACGAGAAGCCTTCCCGATGCCAAACCAAGAAGCTTCTACAATAACACCGTTGTTCGTAAACGAATTGGTCGCTCGTTTAGGTACATCCATTGAGCTGCACTCTGACCAAGGCGCTGCGTTCGAAAGTAGCTTTCTAAAAGAAATGTGTCGTATGTTGCACATACACAGAACCCAAACAACTCCTTACTACCCTCAGAGTGACGGCTTGGCCGAACGAACCAATCGTACTGTAATGACGATTCTACGTGCCTTTATCGAACGACACCAGTCAGATCGTTGGGACGAAATCCTGCCACAGTGTCTCTTAGTCCATAGAGCTGCCGTCCAGTCTAGCACAGGGTACACGTCTTCACTACTAACCCTACGGCATGAACCGCGCCTGCCAATTGAAGTACTAACACCGCTGGCGCCAGCCGAATGCATGGGTTTACACATTATGTCAAGTAGCCGGGCGAACGGTTGACAGTCGCCTATAAAACTGCCGCCCAGCATCAGTCAAAGTCGCAACACCATCAGAAAAACTATTATGACCGTACAGCAAACGGACCAGTTTACCGCATTGAGGATCATATCTGGTTGTACAGACCAAAACCACCACTGGGGGCTGTGCACAAGTTTCATCGCCCGTGGCTAGGCCCATTCCTAATTTTGCACGTGCGGTCACCCACTGTATATGTAATTTGTAACACTACAAACCCAACAGCGTATGCACTCACGGTACATTACAATCAGTTATAGCCATCCCAAACGCCCGAGGAAGCCCAGATGCGGCCCCTGAGAGTACCGCCTGGCAGCGTTCCGGACGAGGAGCAGACAGTCGAAGTACCAGCCGAAGGTGGTTGCAGCAACATTGGCGGTACCGAGGCACTGGGATCAGTGCCTTATTGAGAGAGGAACAGTGCAACAACAGAGAAACTATTGCGCATGCAATTTAAACTCTCCTCTAATTTTCTCTCTCTTGTTGTCCATCTCAGGTCGCCCACCTACGTATTACTCGGCGTGTTCCACACGACATGAACGTTCCTAGAACTGTGACATTCGGATTCCCCTGGACTAACTTGTTTGGAACGATTAAAAATACGTTGTCATTGGGACTTTGGTTTCGCGTTGCCATTTGCGTTGTGCGGATCGCCGCCTCGTCTCTATACCGCCAATACCCTGGCTGTGATTGTTCTCCACATCTTTTCCCTGGTTCTGGATTGCGTCGGAACTGTCTGCGATCGCTGTCCTTTGTATACATTTATCGTCCTGCCGCAATGGTTTGGCGAGATAGCTGAAGTTTTGCGATCTGGTGGATAGAGGAAATTGGCAACCAGTGATTAATAAACATCCACAGTGTCAGTTGTAGACCATCATTTTTGAACCTCTTTCGTTCGATATTCCTTGAGATGAATGCCGACAGTTGGTAAGTTTGGGTGTTCATGATCCTCCACATTTCAGACTGGAAACCACTGAGATTTCGAAACGCCGTGGTTGATTAGATAAGGCTACAGCTGATGACTTCTGAGCATAATGCGAGCGAAGGCCGCCGTGATCTGCTTAGAGTAGATACTGCCCCGCGGTGTAAGCTGCTTTGGCCTCAAGATAACAAACAAATTCTTAGATCTGTTCAGTTACATGACCACAGCGGAGATGGAAATTCAAGTATCTTCAGAAAAGCAATAAGGTTTAACGAGAAGTGATGTACTATACTGCATGAAGCCATCCGGCGTGACCCGTTCGACGGTCAGCCTACATGCACCCTATAGTCACAACATCACGACTTATGGTTGGACACACTGACGTCCATGCTCGATGGTCAGCCGAGAGAGTATATTCTTAACGTACACGTCTACGCTAACCACCTCCCGACGGTCGCAACTGCAGGTGCACTGCATCTCAAACTCCCGCATTAGCCACTCGCCGTGGGACAAAATTTCACTAATGGCCGTGGCTAAGTGATCTCTTTGATGAGTGCGCTTCTTAATGCGCCCATTTACATTTTTCAGGCGGTTGTTTGTTCGATTTCCGGATTGAACAACATCCGACTGTGCATGGCTTTTTATATAGCCATAAAGCTGCGGTCTGTTCGCCGGATTATTGCAACATCCCGGTTGAACCTTCAAAATGATTAGAAAAAGGTGATCACCTACTCTTTAAAGTTACTGAAAGTAGCCATGTGATGGAACAAATATCGGCTTCTGAAGGAATTCGTCTGAATGGTGATTATGAGGTTTATTACGTCAACTTATGTGTTTCCTCACAGCTCCCGAACACGGACGTAGCACTGCACTATGTCGCATCCGAAGACCACTCGTGCTGCTCGCATTTGGGCGGCCATTTCATCCATGACAAAAGTTCTGACACGTCTGTGTTCCCCCATCACCCCCAGAATGTTTCAAACAAATGACGCAGGGATGCGTATTTCTCACTTCTTACACAGGCGTATATTACGGGTCGTTCATGGCCCATGTCGTCTGTAACGAGGAATCGATACAGCTTCAGGCTACAGCGGCGAATATAGAGTGATGGAGAACCTACTTGTGGCGGTTGGTCACATGAGTGGCATCGACGTTTACCACATCAGGAAACCGTCTGAATAACTGCACTTGCTCTCTACGTGCGAAACATATGTGCGTCTACCTATTGTTGTCGTCTCTGATGACACGCAGCACGCCGTTTTTCACTATATGATACAGAAATTGTGGCAGATTTTCTGCTACATTACTGCACACTAACCCACTTACTTATCACCGGAGGCTTCAACCCATGACGGATGTTGCAAATATCCATGGTAGTTATATACTTGCCATAAACATCCGCAGCATACCGCTTCAACTATGCAGTTAGCGTGTTGTACTCGAAAAGATGCCTCGAGTCGTTCACTTCACTGTCTGTGAGCCGACGAATACTTGGATGTGCATCGTACAGCAAGGCAGTTAGGTCGTGGTTGTGCTCCAACGTGAGAGAGCTAACAACCAACGCGGTATTTCTCCTAACCACGTTAAAGCGTGACTGTCAGCATGTATCGCGGGAACTGTGCAAAGGGATGTATGTGAACTGAACTCACTAAACGCGTCGTTCGTGTGTTATACAGCGAACGCCATCTTCCACGTAAACTCAACGGCAATCACACTCACATGATCATATTTCAAGCGTCCACGGCCCGAGTTCTTGCTTGAGCCAAGCACGTATAGAACACTCTGATCCTTAATGTACCTATCTAAGCAACTTTTGAACTAGCTGAAGCTAGCAAATTCGCGACCTTCAAAGACAGTTAAGGCTCTGTAAGTAATCCACAACCTAGAATGGAATGTAAGATAACATCGGTCAAATATTAATCACACGTGAAAAATTTTTTCACAAGATACATTTATACCGTAACAACACCTACCAACGCTAATTTCGATCTCCGCGCCAAATGAAGGACAAACAGATTTGCGGTCAACTAAAAAATTCTTTTAACTCTCCTGATGCTCTCTGCCATGGAAATCGATGTTTTTCACATTCCTGGGCGATACCACGGAAACATCGTCCAGTGTTCAATGATTTCTCATTTTATCGCCGTCTAACGGCAGATTTCACTGCCTGCTGGTAATTTCCACCCCAGCTCCTGTGGCGGTGGCGACGTCAATCAAACTTCGCGCCCGACAACTTGTACCTTCCTTCTCCTACTCCCATGTTCCGCAGCGGCCACGTAACTGGATCAAGCGCAGGATGCACCAACGAAGAGGACCAGTGAGTAATTTTCAGATGCATGTTTTTACTGACTTCTACAACATAACATTGCGTTTGCACGTTCCTGCTTCTGTATGCGTTGCTGGATAAACCCTTCACGCGGATTTGCGTGTCCACTTGGGTGGTCGTGAATACGACCTCCAAATCACCAGTTCTATGGCCAACCTTTACACCATCCAATTTAGCACGTGGACATTTCGTCCAGTAACGGTTAACAACCGCCGCTTACGGGAATCCTGCGTCTGTACTTCGAGCTTCGCTGGCTTGACGTGTTCCATTTGAACACTATTTTCCAGTATTCATAATAACACCAATATTCAATGCGCTGAATCCTTGTTTGCATTGTCATATTTGCTTTACGGTCGCGGAAAGCACGCTGGTGGTTATTCTTTTAGACTATTCCAGCGGCAAATTAATTCGCTTAACTGGGACTTTCCGTCTTTTTTAGGTCCGCTCCGTATTACAATTCTACCTTGCGTTCTTGCTACAATCGCCTTTCTGAGTGTAAAGACTTTATGACAACATATCTAACTGTCGCATGCAGTCGCACATTTCTGATGATTTCGCTTATTTTGTTTACTTTTGCTTTGGTACCCACCGCGAAAAATAGAGTGCACAGAGAGACATGCGAAACTACAGATGGCGGGGAAAGTTGTGATTTCAGCCTCCAGACGGATATTGTAAAATGGATGATTTGAATAAAACAAAAGTAGGTGAAAACTAGAGTACTCAAAAATGTACACGTGAATGCGACTACCGAAAATATTGTTCATTATAGTCTCAACGCACAACATTTAATCGGGTCGGAACCAGTACGCTCAGGACAACGCACCAAATCTTTGTCTTACATTGTACATCTGTCTTGGTAATGAGTACCAACCGGGTATTTGTCTGTTGGACTTTTTCCAACAATTAATGAGCTCGCGATTTCATAACGTTCCGCCACAGTGGTCAATTGCATTTTAATGAGTTCGTTCCCTTGCATGTTTGCTGTTTTATTCGATGTACACTTAATCAGTTGGTTTACTCTGTTGGTGTATACGCTCGTGGTATACGCACATGAATTTTCTTGATAAGTTTTAACTGGTCGTCCATCGTAAGTTCCAACAGTGTATATAATACACTGTCTTGGATGCTATCTGAACACGTTGTCAGCACTACCCTCGGCAGTAACGACCTGGTTGTCAGCCCGTTTTCCAGAATGGACCCACATATTTGGTTTGTTCAATTAGAAGCAAAAATTTTCAACAACGCAGTTTTGTCTGATCAAACAAGAATTTTCCAGCTGTACGTCGGGACTCTGACTGAAATCGCTATACAGCTTCGTGATGTTACAGCAAACCAGGATGCCGAGCATAAGCACGAAGCCTTAAAAAAGCAGTTATTGATCCGGTCACTCTCTTTGGGAACATCCGTCTGCTATAAAGTTTCCACAAACTAAAGCCCGACAACGAACGCCACACACAGCCATGGAAGTAATTTAACATTTTGTCGGCAACCTGCACCTGGACGAGCCCCTCGTCAGGAAACTCTGAATTGAAAGACCACCAGAAGCACAGCAAACAATAATCTCCGCAGTTCTGTAACTACCTGTAGAGAACTGGAACGTTTTTCCATATAACCGTCCTCTTCTCCACAATAGTTAAACCGGAGAACCGAATAACGGACGAAGGCGTCTATTGCAAGTAGGCTGGAAAAATGAATCGCAAGTGAAGTACGACAAAGATTACAGCACGACCAACCAGCTAGCAAGCGACCGGGATTTCTTCTTATTGCGACCTTGGACAGTCAAACAAACGAGAGGGTCCAGGTATGCAAACAAACAATATCAATGATGCCAATAATGAAAATAAATATGGAAGTGTGTTGGAACTGATCCAACAAAATACAACCCTGTCAGTTAGCACTATCCACAATCGATCGACAGTGAAAAGCCAAGTCTCAGCGCGTTGACTTCGTATATTATTACCGACCATGGAAAATAGAGAGTACAGAGAGGCACGTCAAGCTAGCGAGGCGCGGAGCGAGTTGTGTGTTAGCCCCGGGACGGATTTTACAAAATGCGTAGCTTGACTAAAACAAAAGTAGGATCAAAATCATAGAAAATGTACAGATGAATGCGACTATCAAAATATCATTTATTATAGTCCCTACAAGTGGCTGAAAAATGTGGCAAACCATGAGTGCCTCCACATGCATGCAGACTCTGACTGTCTGCTTGCTGTATGATTTGTGAAAGTTTCAAAACTCATGGTTACATAGTGCACCTAGACCACAAAGGAATTTTGCAAGATGCATGCTATCCGACCCTTGGTCTGCATGACATGCGAACGTGTAGCGCAAACCCGAACCACACTTACTTCCCGCTTACTCGTTCGTCGGCGGCCGGTCTCTAGTATTCCTAGCTAATTAGCGCATCGGTGTCATTTATAGAGTTGCAACAGATCTCTTGCACTTCGTTTTGGATCCTCATCCTCAACAGCCCTTTTGCACTCCGCGTTAGTTTATCTTGTTCCTGGGGAAAACGGCTAGGTGCACTCAAATTAGCTCACAAACTCCTGCCGAGACAGCGAAACTTGTTAATGAGTTAACGGAGCATTTTCATGTAAGACCTGGTTGCTTGAGTGTACCACATCTTATTTCGCGTCCTAAAACACGCATACACCCTCCCGACATTTTTGGTACCTCAAAACGTGGTACAATATGCATTAAGGCTCTGAAAGCGGAAATTAATTTGTCGCGATATAGTTTGAACGAAACCACTTGGAGCCATTTCACCCGTTCTCGACTTATTGTATCATGGAGGCGATACAAACCGCAGTGGAAAATCGACGACTGCTGATGCCATGATCGTTTCGGTGACCCAGACAAACGGTGCACCAAACCCTGTATCTATGCATCATCAAGACGACGCAATCTCAGCGACTAAATTTTGATGTCAAACAATGCCGTCAGTGCTGAGACTGTCTGTTGGTTCGTTTCTGTACAGAATTAGATAGCGAAGCCCGTTCATATCACAGCATAGCCTGTTTCTGCTTGCAAAAGACGATGTGTCGAATCCCTGCAGCCCACAGCCTCGTGCTGCAAATGGCACGCCTACAACTAACCGTAGGCAACAGTATTCAACCCTTAATGTGAGCCTCCGGAGAATATTCAGTTGAGTGCTTACAATTGCCACAGTTTCTGTAGCCACTATCGGAACCAAGCGTTTCCGGGATTTCGACCTTCTTATGAATACAAAACGCCACAAGCTAATCGATACCAACATTAGACTAGGCACACAGGATGTACATGCAACGGTTGCGGTCATAATACCCATGTATGACTAACCCACAGCTCCCGAGCAATTTGCGGACGCCTTCATTGGACTCCCACAGCTCGTTGGCACATTCGATGATATCTCAACAGTGAACTCTAACGTCACACATTATATCCGTACCGACAGACTACCCACCTCGGTGCGACCCCATCGGCTGGCTCCCCTCAAACACAGACTTGCCAGGGCAAAACTCGGGGACACGCTCGAACTCGGAATAATACGCCCTTCCGAAAGTCCACAGGCCACCCTGTTGCATATTATGCTTAAGAAGTCAGGTGATCGGCACTCATACCGATTACTACGGTTTCAACAAAACAACCGTCTCTGAGAAGTACCCAATCCCGCATATGCAAAATTTGACCGCTTGCCAACCTGGGGAAACCATTTTTAGCAAGAAAGATTTGGTAGGTGCATACTACCATACTCTAACAGTCAAGGAAGACATACCTAAAACGGTGGTTATCACTCCTTTCAGCCTTTTTGAATTTGTTCGAATGCCATTTGGTTTGATCAACGCAGCTCAAACCTCCCGAAGTTTAATTCATGAAGTGACACGCGGTTTGTACTCCGTCCACTACTATACTGGTGATATTTCGGCTGCTAGGAGGAACACCTTACGCATCTTTAAAAGCTATCGGATCGTTTAACTCAACATGATGTCACAGTTAATTCCACCAGGTGCGAACAAGTTGAAACCATAACAGAACATCTAGGTCACAAGATCTCACGGAATGAAATCGCTGCGCTGAATGATAAAGTCAAAAACATCCGCGGATCCCTCCAGCCGACTTTCTAGGGAACTACGCCGTTTAGTGGTCTAGTCAACGATGACAGGCGCTTCATACCCCCTTGCGGCCATATAATGCAGGCAATGACGGATTTTCTTCGTGGGGATGAACGCAATTTCTAGTTCAGGAAGGCTGCACACGTTACGTTTACTCAGCCCCGGGACGCGGTCGCCAACCTAACTATCGCTGTTCATCCCGATCCGAACGCCCCACTGTCAAGTGTTACTGAGGCCTCTAACACACATTTCAGCGTTTTGTTGCAGCGGTTCGTTGGAGAGCAGTGGCCACCCCTATCTGTCCTCTCCAAGCGTCTACAGCCCGCGGAGTCACGCTCCAACACGTTGGGTGGAGCTACTATCCATCTATTTACGCATTTACCACTTTCATCATCCGGCAGAAGACAGGACCGTTGCGGCTCACCTTAACAACAAACTGTCAAATAATTCTTCAAATGTTTCACCCGATAAGCATTTCCCAAGGAAAATCAGGCGCCTGGACTATACCTTTCGATTTACGGCTGCTGTATGACATGTCTCAGTTACAGGAAACACTGTCACGGACGGTTTCCCCCGCGTTCATAACCTCCGCGTATCTGTTGGCAGTGGCTTTGATTGAAAAGCCGACGGCACGTAAATCACTGATAGAGATCGAACGTCGTCATCAAAGGAACTTTATCACAAACCAGCCAGTGCTTCTGACATTTTCAGAGGAGACAAACCTCTGAGACACTTTTCAGGGTACACCTTACCCTATAGTGTCTGCATCTTTCCGCTGCACAGTGCTCAACATACTGTACAGTTTGTCTCACTCTGGCGAACGCGTTTCAGTTAAACTTGTCACTGAACATTCCCTACGACCTAAAGTGAGCTATAACGTCCGAATTCGGAGCAGCTAGTGTATTCAGTGCCCGTGTTTTGAAATGCACCCGCGTGCAAAGAGCCCCCAGCAGTAATTTTTCATTCGCACCAACAGATTCAGTCAATCACGAAGACTTGCCGTCAGAATGGGGTGTTGTCACAATTGCAACAGGTGGTTTGGGAAATACTAACAAACAGCGTAGACAATGAACTACACCGACTCAATACAAAATTTGTCGAGAAAGAAAATTAGGGGAGCATATTTTCCCGTTTTTGACAAGTTCGAATAAGTTACGGCTGGCGACACATAATTGGTAGAACCAAAACAACCGGCATTTTAGACAGTAACCTCCATGAGTTTTCGAAACCAAATTCACCCGGAAAGACGAGAGATATGTGACTGAAATTATAAAAATGCTTTCCATGTCACATTTATGAATATTAGGAAAAAGAAATATATCGATCAATGACGCAGTCGAAGGGAACGACACTCAATGGATGCAATAGGCGTTCGTTCACATCACGTAGAAGAGGTAGGCCATAATCACATTTGCAAGAGCGAACGTTCCACGGTAAACCGATATTGATACTGAAATACAAACAAAGTGAACAAAATTAGCTAAGTGACTACATGTAGGGGACAGAATTGTACGTCCAATCAGGATCCCGGCTGATGGGAGTAAGTCAAACCAATTACAATGCAGCAGGACTTAAGTGGAACAAACGTAAATAAAGCACGGAGGTGAAGGGAAAGAAATGTCAAGTAACACTATTGTCAGTAAGTTCTACTAAACGCTGCTGACAACAATGCATCGGATGAGTGAACATAACCATTCGATTCCTGGTCAGGGAATCGGTATCATCCAAAGGAACAAAATACTGACTGCAGAATTGCTACCACACAAACATACACCACACAGTAACTGTCTTGCTGATAATTCCATCATAAACCCGGTGCTGCGAGCAGTAGATTGGCACTCCGAAAACTTGTCGGAACCACCAGTGTATGGAGAAACTAAAAAGCTTATTAGAATGCCAGACTTGTCTGATCCGAGGATACAAGCTACCGAGTTAAATCGTAGTTAGTTTGGGGCCATGACTGAAAATTCCTGATCTAGCTCCACAAACGGCTGATGCCATTCCGATGACCAACGTGAAATCAGACGGTTAAATGCATTGTTCCGCTATCTTCTGGAAAACGATGGTGAGACCGATAGGAAGACTCCGAAGAAAGGGTAATTTTGTCCGCGCTCTGGAAGAGTGAGTCCGATGTTGCTGGTTTCAACGACAGAAGCGACGCAGTCGATTGATACAGAAAGAGATATCATGGGTTGTCTCTCATGACAGGAGGGATCGTCACGTCCCAGTGTTTAATTACTGCAAGACAGCTTCTGGCTAATAAGATTTTGGCCAACCACAGCCTACTTGTTTAACTGGGTGCACCGAGCTCAAAGGATTGGCTCGATAAGCGAATCCAAACATTGTACCTTCCGTTTTACGACTTAGGATTTTGAAACAGGGTGTCCTAGCATTTCCAACAAATCCTGCAAAGAGTTTAACATCAAGAAGACTGGCAACTAGGCGAGAATTCAACAGGCTGAACATTGACATGGCCGATCTACAGAAGACCACATATCTGATGGAAAGCGCCTTCAAGGAGCAGCACCACACCGTCTCATTGAAAGAAACCATAGGACAAGTCAATTACGAGAGAAGTTAGAACTCAATTAGAATAATACACCATGACCGAAACAAATACACACGCCTACAGCCGTCGTCTAAGGTTCAAGGAAGTGATGAACGCAGACACAGCAGCATTATGCACAACGCGTTCTACTGCAGAAAGTTCTCATGTAGTTACTCAAGCAGTGCATGGTTCAGACCAGTTCCCAGCATCACCTATCGATTTCTCTGCACTGACATTCACCCGCGTAAATCGGTAAGTGTGTCTCAACTTTCGACAATAACATTTCTGGCATTGAAAAATGGCGGAACAGACGCATACAGCCTGGTCACAGTTGCTTATTGGGATCAGGTGTCATTCTGAGAGACCAGGGAACACCAGATTTGAATGGAGGCAACAGAGCACCATCACAAAACCCGGTGTAATTGCTCTTGACACTAACCTCAGATGGTTCTCACACGGAGGCTAAATCCAGTTCAGGAGTTCAAAATAAAGGCGACTCGCTGCAATTCCAATAAGAGGTGGCGGCCTCAAAATACACTACAATACACTGACTCAAAAGTTCTTACTCAATGAATCTTCTAGAGTAGGTTCATCTCCTATGCTTACTGTAGGCAGTGAAATCGCCTGTTTTTACGTCAGTACGGCCTCATTGATTAACAAAGTTCCAGACCTCTGATCGCAGAGAAACCTATTAACGGTAAGCACCCCGGAAAGCTGGTGTAAGGAGAACGTGTGATAGAGCAAACTGGCCATCTTTGGCATGACTGTGATAGAAAAATCGGCAAAAGAGGTGGCGTAGCTCTTTAGATGAGCTCAAACCTAAGGATCTCAAGCTTTCGTGGCAGGATGCTACTGGATCTTTTGGAATCAGTGTGGCATGTAGTTAACGGCACTCCTTGTTTGGTTGGTGGCTTACAGTTCGCCTCTTGTGATAGGGGTCTTGCACAACACTCTACGTAGAATATCACCTTTAGGTTACACTCAAATATTGATGGGAACTTTTATTCACCTGGAGCAAGGTTTCACAGACCACTCAGTCAACGCTGCAACGTTTTTACTCCTTCCTGGGAATTTCCTCGAGGCACTAATGCAAACCGAACTATCTCAGCATGTCCAAAACCACACAACGTGGAGAGTGGGTTAAGCACCGTCTCGCCTTCATTACATCCTTACCAACGTGGTTGGCATGATGGACGATCTAAATATCACAGCCTCATTTGATCACAGTGATCACGGGCCAATTGAATTCAGCCACCTATTTCATCAAATACAGATCTGAAGACCCGCCACAAGACAAACTTCACAGGGATGAAGACACAGGTTAGCAAGATTGAATGGCCTGGCTTCATCACCAATCACAGTCTCGATGATCGCTGGCACCACACAGTTGATGCCGTTAACAACCATGTTTTTCAGAAAAATGTCCCCCACCTAAGGGAAAGCTGAGGCGCCTACGAAATAGAACCAAACGTCTGATTACATTGAAACTTCAAGTCTGCAACAGAAAACAACTATATCAAACTAAAATAGATTTTTTGAGTACGACACGTGGCGCAATCATACAATGCTCGTTATCAAAGATGATCGGTTTTGTTACTAAAATGGTGTTGCTGAGAAGCTGCCGTTCTTCCACAACGAACTCGCAGTACACACGAAGAGTAAGGTTGGTACTTCACAGCTGTAAACCTATTGTGGGCTTCCCAAAACAGATAGAGAAGCGATTAACAGTCCGGGAAAACAGCACGTAAGTGTGTACAACTGGAACTCACGAGCGACTTTTGAGCACATGGTCAGCAGCTCAACTGAATTACACCAAATTTCAGTGTCAGGAAGCAGAACCAAAATAGAGAACTGACTCACTCATAAACCATCCGGTTCAGAAAAAATATCTTTTGTCGTCTTGAATTGGTGAAACCGCTCGCAGTATTTTTTAATCAACCCTTGCCATCTGGCAGACTACTAGAAGCCTGGAAACAGTTTACAATCAAAAATGTATGTAGAGATGACCCAGCGAACTATCGATCGATAGCACTGCTGTACATGATCTTTAAATTAATAGAGAGCATACCAGATGATTCTTTTTCAGTAAGGTTGGAAATATCGGACTAACAACCAAGGAGCAGCATAACTTTCATAGGGGATACTCATGCATCACAAATATACTGACTGTTCGTGATGCTAGGACGTTCAGCTCCATCATCCGCCCACACCTGGAAACGAACATGTAGGCCTGTTACCCTTGACTTAAGAAAGGTTTGGCACTTATTGAAAGTGTCCATAGAAGGGCCACTAAAATAATTATGCGGTTCGAGAGGGTCCTCTGCCCGGAAGGGTTAAGAGAATTAGGTCAGTTCCCAATGGATCATAGACACCTCAGGAGACCAAATTCTTAACTACAAAACACTCCATATCCCCGGTCATCCACTGACACGTCCCTCATTAAACAAGAAGCCATTCGCTGAAAATGAATAGCGGGATTAGCAGGTTGCTTCGCACATGGAACTGCTCCACTGTTAGAATATGTTCACAGTGGAACTTACTGTCCAAATGTGGTCACGATTGAGTCCGTTGGGAGTTTTGAAACATCACTCGATTGGCACATACGTGAGAGATAGTCTGTACCACGAGTTTATTAATCAGCATTCTAGCCCAGTCCTACAGGTCATCAAATACACATATCTGGCGGAATGTTCTTTCAGTGTGTTTCGGTGTTCGATGCTCATATGACTGCAGCCATCAACTTCATAAAAGTTTCAATTTATTTATTTCTATTAACTATTCCCCTACATCTACAAGTTATTAAACAATTTTTCACCAACCAAAATAGAAACGAGAACGAAAACCAAAGATTTCCCCACCTCTCTGTAACAACCTATCACGATTACGAGTCCAAACATGTCCGTTACCTTGGCGCTGAAAAAGTGAAAGAAAACGGACAGCAACCGCTTGAGCGATATCCTTTCCTTCTTGTAAACACTCCGTATTTCACCAATGGCACCAGTTGGATCTTGCTGTTGGTAGGTCAGGGAGCAAAAAAGTTGACATCGCTTGTAGTTACCACAACGACGGTTGTGGTATGTACAACACCCTGACTAGTAGAAAAAGTCGTTCACAGCCTAAAACACAAACCACTCTAGCAAACGAAACTCTTTATGTTGATCACATCTTACTACCAGAACATGAGAAGCACCGTCTAACAAAACGACACATTCACGGAATCCCTTTTAGTAATCAACAGAGTTACCATGAGCTCGTCCCAACACTAATATTTTCACCTTCCTACTGCTGCCCTCATCTCTTTTGCATCTCGGACAACGGAGACTACGTTCACCCAAGAAACCACAGTGAGTTGTAACGGCAAACTAACAAACTGTCAGCAGATATGATTCTGTTGGCACACTTTGACAAAGTTTTTTAAAGGCCTTTTAATGATTTTGCAATAGTATGTGCAGATTTCGGACTGACCATTGATTTGAAGACGAACGTGAGCGCACAGACACCATGGAACTCTCGACAGTCGTGTTGTTGAAATCACTTGGTAAAAGGCGAAGAAATTTGCGTGTCCCGCGTACACACTATCAAGCAGTTCTACCAACGGCACAGAGCATAACCAGCTCGTCGACAAGGTAGAGTCAGCAATGGCACGGCTCTCACAGAGGGCACGGAAAAAACCCCATGTTGACCACCAGGGCGAAGTCGACGGTGTTCTAGGCTTGTGTACATTGCTATTGGCGGTGAACCCCATACACTACACACGCTTCAAGAACGTTGCTGCAGCCTACATCACTGTGCCCATTCAGAAACGGTAGCGATGGCTGGATCATATAAGGCGAAAGGAAGACAGTTGTGCACCCAAAGACTGATCACGCGCTTCAAACCCTACGGAAGACTAGTCTTGTGTCGCAACTGTGTACATGAGACAAGTACCATTGGCACCATATTCAGAAGAACCACAGTGGAAGACTGCAGCAAGTGAAAGATAAGCGAAAAGATACATTTGATTAAGAAGGACTGATGTTAGGATGGGTGAATCTGAAGTTAGATTTGAAATACAGTACTCCTGAAACGTCGCCATTCGCCAAAATATGCTGACAGGAAGCCCATTAACCAATTAGATGGCTGGGGGGCATTTCTAAAAGCTGTTCGACTTTTCACTTCTACTTCAAGGTCATGTGCAACTTATGAATACAGCACCCGTGAACAATAACTTTAGACGGAGCGAACAGATGCGTTTATCAGGCTTTTTTAATTTGCTGTCTTTGGCTATGAATTCCGGGGATTGGAAATTCGAGCGTTCTGACAGTGAGAAGTACGTCTCGAACAGGTGAAGTGTCATTACGGTTTTCCAGATGCAAGAGATTAGTTGTAAAAAGAGAAAGTGCGTTTCATAGGCGAACACCGACATAAGCAGCAAACAAACCGTGGCAAAGTGTACTTCACTAGTACAGTAGAAGCTATCGGTTAATCTCACAGGGACGGTAATCGATCATCTGTTGAGAAAGATGAATGCCATCAACAATACTTGAGCCCAGATGAAAGTAATCCAGTCGTAATTCGATATGGAACAACAAACGTCTGCAACTAAGTGGCCGTCGAAACCGAGGATCTAAAGGAATAATTAGATAATGGAAAACACCTCTGCTCAAGCGAAGAACAGTAGACTGGAATCAAGTTCATACAAGATTTTCCCCTCAATGCTACCACGACTACGTTCATTCAGTAGTTATAACGTACTAAATAGGCCGGTCCAACAAATGCAGTTTTACTCATCGTATTCACATAAAGACTGCGAGTCGGAGAAAGACGTGGAGAAAGTTTTGGCAAGCAGAAATGATAGTCAGTGTAACCGATTTATAAGGTTGGACAGAAGTCAGAAACAGTGTTGGATCGGAGAAAGTTGCCCGACTTGGTGACAAAGTCGAAACTCAGTCACAGTTTTGGAAGCTCACCACAAGTACATAGCGTACAGCAACAACGAAAGTTGAAAGTGGACATATGTTTCGGTATTGATATGTTCGCCGAGCTTGGCATTTAGGTTGCAAACGTTTCATCACCAAGCGAGGTGACATCATCAGTGCGTGAGTGTTTCATCTGGTCGGGATACAGTGGACAAACGCCTGCCCCATATAAAAGTCAGTGTACGATGCCCTATCATGTTCCATTGGTGGAGGTGCTGCCTGTGTACCTCCACCCGAAATTCGCATCGCTGGAGACACTGTGAATAGCTGCGGGGATTTCTGCTATTTGGGTAGCAACTTATCGACAGATTTGTCCGTAGACCGCGAGCTAAGAGCGCGTGTGGCGAGGGCCAGTGCTGCTTTCGGACGTGTTGTAAGGCGTGTCTGGAAGAATCACAGCCTGAAGGTGGACACCAAGCTGTGTGTCTATCGCTCAATGGTGCTGTCTATCCTGCTGTACGGCAGTGAGACGTGGACACTGTATCAACGGAACGTAAGCTATTTGAGCCGCTTCCATGTTCAGTGTCTGAGGCGCATCTTGGGTATTCGGTGGTCGGACATGATTCCGAACACTGAGGTACTGCGGCGAGCGGGCACGGACGGGATGGAAGCCATGTTGATGATGAACCAGCTCCGTTTGGCTCGGTCACGTTCATCGGATGGGCGATGACCGTATCCCGAAGCAGTTACTATACGGACAAGTGAAGTCAGGTAAGCGAAATCCCGGTGGTCAGAAGCGGAGGTACCAGGATGTTGTGCAGGTTAGCCTTTCACGTTGTAACATTGATTTCAGATGTTGGAAAGATTTGGCGTTGAACCGGACGGCCCGGAGGAATACGGTACGGGCGGGCGTCCGAGCGTTCAACGAGCAATTATTGCGCGGCCGCGAGCGGAAGCGTGCGGTACGCAAGGGAATCATCGGTGCCATAGGTCGCGGTGACGTGACTATATGGCGTTGCGATGTGTGCGGCCGCGAATGCGCTGGCCGTTTGGGGCTAGTAGGTCACCAACGTACTCATAGTACCCCGTCGGCGAAGAGGCGGCGAGTACGCTAGGCTCAGGTAGGTCATATCGGTATACTTATTCTACTTCTGTTAATGACTGCATCGGCCAACATCGTGGTCATTGACAATTAATCCGCTCTTCTTTTCAGAAACCTGAGTGTCTGTGGTCTTCTACCCATTCTTTTCTCCGGCTTTGTTGATGTAATGTATGATGAATGGTCTGCCTGGCTTTTCATAGTCCAATGAGAACTTTGCTTTTCATCCTTATCTTCTCTGGGATGCACTAACCTGCACCCCTATACTGCAACGCTTCTTGTATTACACTTCAAAAATCTTTCTTCTCAGTGTAGATCTCGTCATTGCAGCCTCTCTGTTTAGTTTCCGAGAGATAAGAGTTTCCTTTCCTTATTAGCCAATCAAGTGGCTAACCAGCATTGGCCGGCTGGACACAAAGGCCCCACTGGCACACCTCCCAGTCTTATTCCTTCGGGTTTACACTGGATATGTGGTGTGTTGATGGAACTGCAACTGGTGCAGCGCAAGCCAATTGCAATGATGGCTAAGGGCAGGCGTCCTTTGGCTTCGGTCACTGTGACAGGCTAATCCGAATCGGATGCCTCCAACAATCATGTTCCATATTGGAGCACCTCCAGATCCCGCCGAGTAGGCAGCTAATAAGTGGAAACAGCCACGGTTACAGACAATATTGGATAAAAAAACATTTCTTTTAACTTAAAGGTTCAGTTAACTCCCGTTTTAAACTAAGTCTAACACAATTATCCAGTGTTCCGAACAATAAAAGCACCATTTCCACGAAGGTAATGTGTGTTTCTCAAAACAAAAACATCGCTTCCATATTTGGTACTCAGTCTCCTGGCTACCTTCACAAAAGATACATACAACGTGAAAAATAAGAAATGAGAATATTTAGAGAGGGAAATTAAAGATATTGAAACAATGGGTTGATACTATATACTATACTATACTTTGACCGGTTTATTGTACAATTCCACTGCTGTGGCACACACAGTTAACCTAAATCACATAAACAGACAAGCACTCCACACGATGCATCATGTAAGTGGCTATAGGTGATGCGAACGGGAGACTCAGTCGTAACTACCTATGCTCCGACAACTGACGATCCTTCATGGCTTGATTTGGTTTTCATAAACTACCGGGACGTAAAAACCGGTTCCATCTGTGGAATCGTGACAGATATAAGGGAAACAACTAACCCGCAGGAGGCTCACGATGTCCATTGTTCAAAACGTCCAGGGTTTCATATACGCATCACGACCGGTCAGAATGAATAAGTGGAATGGACTAGTAATATTAAGGAAGGGTATAAGTGAAAAGAGCAGTGATACCATGGAAACTTCATAGCCGAACGTGACCACACGAGGTCACTCGTATTCGAGGGACGATAACGCCGAGTACCATGATTTTGGGATGATACGATGAACCAAATTCCTTTACCTGTCTGGCCACACTTAGACACCAGTGATCACTACGGTTGTAGACAAAAGAAATCCTGACTGACTTCGACTGGTGTGAGACGCGAGGAGGACAGATAATGACCTGGCGTAGGGAAATGAAGTCGTTCACGAAGGGGTTGGTCGCCGTGGGTCGTCTTCGTCTCCCGGGCTGGGGTCCTCGCGACTCACAGAGCCAGTGGTTGGATACTCTAGGTGAGATGGCGGCTAATCGAGCTCAATGGCGTGAATGTTGTCGTTGTTTGTCCGAGCTGTCTGTGAAGTGAGTGCATTTAATGACGCGGGGCAGTGAAAGCCGTAAGGAAGCTGTCTCGCTGATGACGC
>QNGE01002395.1:39394-69888 GCA_008508345.1 Paragonimus westermani
GATGATGATGATGATGATGATGATGATGATGATGATGATGATGATGATGATGATGATGATGATGATGATGATGATGATGATGATGATGATGATGATGATGATGATGATGATGATGATGATGATGCACCTTTAGCACGGCAAAGAACAAAATCCCCACTATCAATACGAACGAATTGATTGAAAACATGACATAAACAGCCGACCAGAAACAATGAAAATTTGCAGTGACAGTAGGCACTACGAACGTCAATGCTCAATTTTTCCAACAAAGCTGAGTGGCATTTCCAACTTTAAACTACCCATTTTCGTGGATAGGATACCGTTGGTCCGATGCACAAGCCTTGTTACGATAAACTACTGGTTTTCAAAGTTTCATCAGTTAGTTTGACGGAGAAAGTAAAACAAACAGGAAGAGGTGACACAGCAACTGAGTAACAAAATAGTTTTCAAAACTCACAAACTTAGGAAAATGGAAACGCCAATCAGTAGAACAAAATATGTTGGGAAACACTTACTTCTTGTTCAATTTGCTCAGCAGATTTCACCAGAAGAGACAACAAGAAGTCCTGTACAAAAGAGAAATCCCATATTGCAACTGGTACTACGCAACCATACACAAAAACTACGACGAAATGAGTGCCGAAAATCGACGAAAACTCATTTAAAATACACTAATACAGTGGGAGTGCATTTCGTTGGGTAACAATGAAACCCAAAGCTGACTATTGATAGAGAAACATGAGAAGCGAATAGACTATCCGGAAAAACTACCATAACTATTTGTTGTACACTGAGTTAGTGAGTATGGACAGTGAGCATCGGCGCTCGATTAACCTTCCCCTCCACCCGCACAAATGGTTTGCACAGGATTGGTGGCCGAGTAAATAAGGTCTTCAGCCCGTAAGGCAAAGGGTTGCCGGTTTGATCCCCATTCAGACTACCTCTATTTGATGAATCAAAACAAGAATGGAACCGGTTGTAGAGTGCCGGTCTGAGGATGGACATGAAGTGTTGTACCACAACTACGTGCTAGAATTGAGCCTGCTTGAACAACTTCGTCATCCCCTTCCCAAATTAGATTATATGGTAACAATAGGTGACATGAAGATAGTAGATTTAAAGAATTCTTTCTAGTAGTACGAAATCCGATCAGTAATATAAAGCTGACAGGTCGACGAGCAACAGCCGGTGAACTTTGCCCGTTGGAATTTATAAGTGACAAGATTTGTCTAATATCGACCACTATCAATTGATAATTTAGACATCTTTCAAAAATAGGGACGGATTTTGCTTAAGCGTCTCTGATAGAAAGAACAACGCACATCAGTCACATATCTAGCTGCTTTGTTAAACAGAGAAAAGGGAAACACACAGTGGTATCGCGAAGTCAACTGAATACTAACAGCAGGTAACTAGATTTTCGCTTTTGTTACAGTACATTAATGACAGTGTACGTCTTTGTCTAAACCTGTAGGAGAATTACAGATGTGAATAGATCGTTAAACTGAAAGTTCAGCTACAATCAACTGTGAACCGCGTTCCAACTTTTCGATCGCTTCGACAGGATCTACAGCATCTGTCTAACAGATAACCTAGCTAGTAGGATTTCTCAATCAATCACTCAACCAGACAGTTAGCCCACATAATAAGGCTGATGACCTATCCAGTCTGTTGGGTGTTATTCAAAAACCGACAGCATTCAGAGTTCATAACCTGTAAAACTGAATGGCGCATACGCGTCAATCCGCTTGTTTCTTACTAGTTCCCTCATACAGACAGTAAACTTTCTATCAAAGGCAACTATATACATCACAACGCAACAGCTTTAGCTACCCGTCCGGATTCAAACACCACTACCGATAAGGAAATCATTCGGTGTGGCTACCACAATATTCCACTACAACTACGGTCGCACGTGAGGTGACGCAGTTTCGAAAAAAAACAAGGCAACAGAACAGATTATCAGACAAGCAATTCCCAAGTGAACACCACCTACACTTGGTCGCAGCGTTCGCGTTCAACTAGGCTTTCCGGCTGGCTCACTTCGAAAGGGACCACTAGACTTATCAGAGTTTATCAGCTCTTATCAGAGCTCATCATCCCCGTCCGGACCGGAATTTACAATCCGACCGTCGTGCTTGCGACACAAACGTGTTAACCTCAATGCCAATAACGTCGCAACAAGCATGACCAACTGATCATATCCACACGCTCAAAAAGAACCTTGTGTGAATAGTGCTCAGTTTGTCCGGCCATTTCGGAAGGATAACAGACTTCTCACTTAGGTCAAAGATTCTGACTTCATTGAAGCAACTGAGCATGGGTTGAATTTTTAATAGAAGTTCGGTGAGTTAGATCGTTTCAAAGTGAATACCACCTACACTTGCGTATGAGTGTGTGTGCAACTTCAAGTTATCAGGTTACAGAAACGTAATGCTGCAAACCAGATCGCCAAGATGACTCGATAATAATGTCATCTGTCCAGCACATGATCTCCGGAAGCGCAGGCTATCACTGTCTAAGGCGTATGAGCGTATGTCAGTCGTATGACATCAAGCATTTTGCTGAATGAAAATTGGAAACTGACACAGTTGTTTCGAGAACGATATTCATACAAACGCCAGCTGTGAAATTACCGGATTTCAACGGCTAAGAACAAACAGTTGGAGAGAAACCATACTGCTATCATAGAATGGCGGAGTCAGTCGGCAAGCGAATCTCCCGTAAGGAGCCAAACTGGCCCATACAGGATGCTACGAAATGATGAACCTAATTCGACAAAAATGCATGACCTTAGTGACCTTCTCCGATAACCGGATAATCCTAGTGTCTTACCGATAAGATTCTCCAGTGAACAGCTCTAATCAAGTGGACAATGAAAAGCGTCTCAACTAAGTGGCATTCGAGCAGCGTGCTTAATCTGTCCGGTATCGTGACATTTACGAAAAACCTTTGTACTGCCACTCATTTGAACAAAAAAAAACAGATTCCCAGAATAGCGAGTACAGTTCAAAATCAATATGGCTTACTAAAACGGTATCGTTATAGAATGTGCACACTGCCCGACAAACCACGACAGATGCAGAAAATGTGACAGTAAGCAAAATGAAGTGACAAGTCTGGTAAAGAATAGTCTGAGCGCAAGAATCACTCACATCTGCAGTCGCGGAATCCTCAAACGATATGTTCTTGTTTAATTCAAACGGAATCTCGTGTAGAGCTGCAACAATAATACACACAGAAAAAGAAAGAATGGCATGAGCACTCTATACATACACATGACCACGCACTGAAATCACACGCACGTGACCGGTTTCGGTGTTTCGATCACTGCAAGTAGAAAACCACCGATTCCCAAGTAATTTACCAGATCTGACGATAATGAAGAAAAATGTACTGGCACATGAAGCACAGTAATCGTGAAAACGGTTCTATTAAAGGCCGATATCACCTAAGAATGGAGTTGAAATTCGATGGCTTGCTTAAAGTGCCCTTTAGATTAGGTGCATACAACGGAAGAAACATTCCACAGGACCCTGTGCAACATAAGCAGTGCCTCCCGTAATAAGTGTCAGTCTGTATATGCTCCCTTAAATTTGTGCATATTCTGATTTTTATACAAACAGTACCACTTGTTCTATGTCTTCTATTCGACCTACATATGAGATCCATGTGCAAAAATGCTTCAATCCCCGTCAACATTTGGTAATCCCACAGGTTCAACGTCGAAGAAACAACGTGTGTATCAGACAGGCCTCTACAAAAGGTCTCTTGATTGCACCAGATCAAAATCACAAATCGTTTCTTGCTATTGCATTACTAGCAGACTATTTCGATCACCCTCCTAGGTGAAAAGCAAATCATGATTTTGATCATATGTCTAACACGATAAGGGCGACGGGAAGTGGAAAGCGTATTATGAAATGCTCCCCTTGTATAAAAACACTGGTAAGCGCAAGGCAATCGAAGACAGGTATTTATCAATAACGCGACACCAGCGACAAAAGCGTAAGTGGAGCAGAATGGATGACTCGAAACTCCGTGTAAAATGTGTGAGGGATTCTGAACTTAACAAAAACAACAGTAACGTTGCCACCATTTCCTGCTGTTGCTCAAGGTAATGCCCACATACTTAGTCCAGATCGAGGAACAGCTTAACCATACAGCGTCACTTTCTACCGAATTCCATTCCACAATGCTCAAACACAACTGGATGAACAAACGGTGTGCATAGCACACTTCTGGTAGTGCGGATGAAGCCGTCGTAAGCCTCGCAGCACATCCAAACATAACAGGTGTGAAAAACTTCTACCACCTGAGAGAAAACCGGTCCACCTTGACTTTGAACACAGCGCAAAAGTCATTTCAACAACAATGTGTTGATCCTAAAAACCACGCTCACGGTGTGTTGTCACTAATATTAAGGTCTGTCCTAGCAAACCGTTGATAACGTGGATCGTTTCATTCAGTGGAGCCACTAATTTACTCACTTCCTGTTCTAAGTCTCACATCACCAGAGTGAGTGTGACGTGACACTCACTGTGAATTGTGAATACTCTCTACCACTGCGAAATTCCATGTGTTTACAGTGCGACTGTGGCCTGTCATTTTGGTTGTTCCCTCGAGATACTATACGTCCATGGTGGACTGAATCATAGAAACCATAATTCAACCTGTTTTATGATAACCATGATTACATCCGACCGACCATGGGCATCAAGCCTTGGACGGAGGTGTTAAGTCGGTCAAATCTACGCTAGACTGCTAGGAGGTGCATCTCCTAAGGAAGCAGCCAGGACACATCACACCACTTCGAACGACCCATCCAGTTCGGATGGTATGGTCGTGAGTGGTGGTATAGTTGCGCTAAAACAATCAGATTGCAGCCTGTGCGCTATCTGACGCACCATGTAACGTGATTTGTTCTGAAGCAATGACTCTCATATATGACCGTCCATTCGATTCGTTCCGTGTCTGACCGCCATGTGCGATCGTTTCTTGATTTGTTTCAAGTCTTGTCGGCCATGTATGGTAATCGTTTCGCCCAATAAATTCGGGGCTGTTGTGGCCCAATTTGGACTCGCTCTTCCAATAGACAGTGTTGCCACGCCTCTTATTTTTCGGTTTTTGGTCAAGCGATTGAACACGTGACCAAAGGGACGAACCAGGACACACGGCCCATCGAAAATAAAATGATGCGTTCGGAATAGTTGTTTGTGGAAGAATAATCAACACCAGCACCACCCACCTATTATGTCATTTTTGGCGAGCAGTGCATAAGCTACGGTGCCGTATTATCAAGCTGATGATTCCTGCCCGCTGGGCTCATCTGACCTAGCAGGGGTATCGTGAAGACCATGCTTTCTATGGCTGTTGTGCTTCAGCGCACATTACAACTCAAGTTAAGGGTTAACGTAACAGCTTCCGAAAACTGACTTTCGGACGACAGTAGGGCAGAAGTAATGTTCCTTCAAAATAAAACCCAACAACATGTTGTCAAAATAGCTAGAATTATACTGTAAAAATTAATCACAATCTCAGCGGTAGTTTGCACTTCCTGTTACTGAATATGTGTTTACAAGGGCGTTTTCCCAAACTCGTCGCAATAGTACCGTAACTGGGGCACTATACCGAAACACATGAACGCATCTACCGAATTATTTTGCCGTCCTTCGTACTGTTTACTCTGACCTATCTTATGCGACCCCTTATGCATAATGACTTTGTTATCCGTCGGACTGCCTTACGGTGCACACTCGACAGTTGAATAACCTAAACTGCCATGTCAATCTGGATATATCCGAAAAACTCTGAGTGGATGAACGCCCAAAAGAACTTCCCGACACATGGTTATCTCAAGTGGTGCACGCAGTTTTGATAAAAGAATGTGCATGTATAGCTTACAAGGCACATAATGAAGTCACAACCCTGGTAATACCGATAGACAAAACCAGATGAACGCATCGAACAAGCAACAAACAATCGCGGACGAAGAAAAAACCTCACTTTTTCTTTTATGGTAGCAAAGTACGTCAAAGAATGGTGATGAGGAGTTCAAACAGATTGTGGAAACGAGATAAAAATGTCCATTTGCCTAAATGGTAGCTAGTGATGAGGAAAGTTACGAGTAACTCAGTTCACGAAATGACGTGTCAATCATGCATGGTTTAACAGATACCGCCGGTTTCGTCAGAAGAATTCGATGAATGCAAACAGGACCAAGACGTATAAACAACTGTGAGCACACTGGCAGATCAATGGTAGGAAAATGAAGTAGTCAATTACTATCGTATTCGAATGAAGTACTCACGATGCACAGTCCCACGTCGTTTCGTGGCAAATGCATACATTTCTTTCGAAGCATTGTGTGTGGAATTAGTGGGACCGGAATGTGAAACGGGTGAATGCGTCCGGGAACTATGTGTGGAGCGTGAAGGGGAGCCACGTTGAGCAGATGAGGGAGACCACACTGCCGTTCCCGGTAAAGTGGAGAGTTTGTATAGTATGCTGAGAGAGTTCAACTCTCTAGGACAAAAAGAAAGGAAAGTTCGCGAAATAGGGGCGTAGGCGAAAGACGCTCAAAACAAGCTTCGTTAAAAATGCACTCAGGCATTGTTGGATGAAACATACATCTAAATGATCGTGGAACAATTGTCAACGCGACATAGTGGCAAATGATTATTTTCAACCATCGATTGATATCAAGCGAATACAAGTCAAGAACAGGTTTGAGGTATCCGTCAAAAGGGCCGGTCGTCACTAGGCATTGATGATCAGTAAACTAGAAAACAAATAGACCACATGACTGAGTACGTTGTCGGGTATGGACGGGTCTGATGATGTACAACTGATCAAGACGGCTAAATGGGCATTAAAATTTGTGTGAACAAAGAATCGGCCTGCGTAACTAAATGGAGATAATCACGATGGGGACAACTAGCGTTCGGTTCCTAAAACTGACCGCAACTAGGGAGACCTAACAGTAAATGTGCGTGGAGCCAACATAACGATACCAGTCTAGAGTATAGGTAAAAATGTGCACCTCGTGGCTCTACCCACGAACCACGAAAAATAAATGAATGATGTACGTTGGTCCGTGCGAACAAGGCCGTTCGTAAAAAATGGTACTGATCATTAGGAAATGACATATAAGTGGTGTACACGTTGATATCTCTCCATAACCAAATATTGTAATATCGATCGTTCCTTTCGCCATCGTGATACTGTTCGTGCTACTCCGTTTGCTCTCGTCTTTTCATCCAAGGATCGTAAAAAGCTCCACTACAAAAAGCTTAGCTGATTTCTCTAGTCAGAGTCCGTATTATTTTTCATTTTCATGTACTTGTCATGTCAAAAATATCGACATGTCGGATTAACAGCAGTATCACAATCAGGAATGAAACGCACGATGTCACAATATGCCACAAAGCAAGTCATGACACACAATTCCTTCATCTTAGAAGGGTTTAACAATGAAGAGGGAAGGCGGCCTTTAGACGTGCTTTATTTACTGTCCAGACAGAAGACGGAACATTGGTGTACAAATGCTGCATTTATAGGATTCCAGTTACCTTCGAGCTAGCTCACTAAACATATCAAACAGGTGCAATCGCCAAAAATTGGAAATTAAACAAAAACGGCCGATATTCATATCGTCAAAGGTGAAAATTCAATTTTATCGGCAAACAGATGGAATCTTAGGGAAGAAGCGCCATTCCATAAGAGAGCTCGAATCAGGGTTGTGGTATAAGTCAATAGGAAATTTGCGGCGTCGTATGTCCGTGGTACGGCATCCATTAGCCCGTGTGTTGTGGGCGTGCTAATATCATCTGCTTTGTAGAACAATTGTAAAAGGCCTTACGCTATGGAATGCCTAATACTGTAGACCATGCTATCGATCACGCCAGTGTTCGCTTTTGACTATGCGCTGCTTCGTTAGCTTTGTCAATCCTGGTCGGTCAAGCATTAGATGTGATACTTTTTAAGAAAATGATTCAGCAGCTTCGCCGTGAATCCATTCTACGACTGCTTTACGTGGTGCAGATCTAATGTGTACGTTTAGCCCGGAAAACGACAGCATGGGTTGTTATCTACAGCAACAGTAACAGAGAAAACGTGACCCAACCCTATCCTCAATTAGCGCTTTTGGCTGTGCGTAATTTAGAGTACAAACGATAGAAAGTGGCACAAATGATAAGTAACAGATCAAAGAGCTTTAGTCCAACGTGAAATAACGCACGTGTAACAGCACAACATTCTAGATAAAAAATGTGACCGGAATGGTTACTACTAAATAGACCACAGAGTAATTCCAATACCAAAGTGTTAGCCACGTTTCGGTGGAGAGTACGATCGTTAGCGAGATGAACATCATTCACTGCAGAGAGCTAATAAAATGAGTAGGCCATCAATGACCTCATTCAGTTGTTGTACAAAACCGGGATAGTGCGCAGGTTGTAATGCTGTCCAGTGATCAGGGAAAAGGTTTGAGAATAGAAAGCGCCGAGTTATAGGGGTATTTCTTTTTCGACACCACTGACGAGTTGGTTGGCGTAAATGTAGCAAGCAGAACACTTAATTGAAGACCGGCTGCACGTAGACATTCGAACAAACAGTGACATAAAACGTTGACGAGATTTTAAAGTGGAAATGCATCGACCAAGAAAGACGCGCGCGGTGAGTGAGGTAACATGTGAAGCAGATTACGGATGGAATCAACTAAGAGAGATTAAGATACGCTAATGAACTTATACAAACACCGCCGTGTCCGAGAAGTCGCCAATTCCATGAAAATATTGTGCCAAAAACTAACAAAGTACAGTTGGCACGATCATGCGCCACTTCGTCCCTCAATCCTTGTGTCAAATCTCTGGCACCCCACATACGCGCCTAAACGCTCACATGCCTACATCCCGCCTATGTGCATCACTGTACTATTCGGCTTATCAGTTGGTCCACCTTTGAGTTGGTCTTCCCATTGGTCACAAACCCTTTAAATATGATCTGGTTTGTGACCATGTTGTCTTCGGATTCAGTGACGTAAGGGAACTCTGTCCGGAGGCTAATCTTCTCTCTGTGCTCATGCGTTAGCCTCGGATGGTTGGGTTGGCCGGGAAGATTCGGACTAGTCGTGCATATTCCGTAGTCCGTTGTTCGTTACCATTGACTGTCTTTCCGTTATACGTCGTCTCACTGACCGTTATTGCGTTATCTGTTAACGTGTTCGTAGGACCATTGAACAAGTTACAACACGCCGGAAACGAATCGAAAGCCCAAAATCTTCAACATAAAGGCAGTAAACAAAACTGGGGAGCAATACACAACCAATGAAAGGACCATAACAGTAAGCAATCCATCTCGCGAAACTAAGGAGAATGTATGCATTTGAAGTAGAACAATGTCGAACCACATTACACACAGTAAGATTATAATTCGTTCCGTGGCTCACATTATGAACTGACACGTGCGAAAAGCAGCTACAAAGGGAGGTATAACTGGTACAATCTCCGTATGTTTGATACGTCTCGCAGACAGCGAGAGAAGTGTCGACAGCAAGACATTAGGAAACAACAGAAGTAGGCATCTGACGTCTAAAAATATACGGTGTGGACATCCACACAAGACAGCTTACATTCCATTGGAAATTTCACTTCGTCCAGAATACAAACACAAAACAGGGCGAACAGAATCGGTATGCACTGTTGTCTCAAACATATCAGATAAACAGTGCATACACTTCAGTAGGCAAACCTGGTACACTTCAAAAGAGCAGTATTGGCTACTACGGTGTACACAAAATGCATTCTGATAGTTGGGAACAGTGATGATGTTGTTCGTAGCTCGGGTTGATGGTTATGGCATTGGCATACTCATCGAGCTTGGCATTTAGGTTGCAAACGTTTCATCACCAAGCGAGGTGACATTATCAGTGCGTAAGTGTTTCAGCGTATAGTTTTGAGCGTGGGGTTTGGTGAAGTTCGATGGATGCCTGCTCTTATACAGCAGAGTGAGTTAACCTACTGACCAGAATTCTGGTTGGTCGCTTTCCGTCGTGTTTCACTTTTGACCTGACTCACCATTGGTTGATTTCGTTGCACTTGAACTTTGACCCGATATCTGATTGGTTGTTTCCCGGAGTCCTTGAGCTGGAGTGTGATTGGCTTCTCCTTGTGTCGCTAGCACATTTTGACTTCGAAACGGATTGGTTGTGAATTGTCTGGATGTGTCACCTCTTCGTTTTGGAATTCTGTCCGATTGGTTATCCACTGTCCTGTTTGGGCTTTGGTCTGATCAAATCAAGTTGCTCCGTTTGGGTTTACCGGTATTTGGGCTTGATGGTGTCTACGTCTCCTCAAATCTTTGGTTCGCATTGGTTCATAGATCCTGTCCAGCTCGATGTGTTTGTTTACTGACTCAGCTGATGAGTACCAAGCTTCGAGAATTTCTCTTGCATGTTTGGTGTTTGCCTGAGTAAGGATTTCTGCGGTATTCAAGTTGAAGGCGTGTCCAGTTTTATCCTCGTGGGTGAAGATCAGGGAAAATTGATCGTGCCTCTTGATGGCCAGTTCATGTTCATGTATTCGTGTTGATAATTTCCGTCCGGTTTGGCCAATCCGATTTGAGGTCAAAATGCGGTAGCGACACAGGGAGAAGCCAACAGATATGACGAAAAGTCGTTCAGTCATCGAATCCGTACACTGATATGCCAGTCATGCGCTCATGTTAACGAACAGAAAGCCCAATCAACAACGCAGTGAGTTTTCCAGTTAACAACCTCGTGTGATTCTGTTTTTGGCCGCAGTCACACTGGTGGATTGGATTCTTGATAACAGTGAGCTAAGCGTCATTCGCTTAACAAGGTTTACCTGATCACGATCTAAACAGCAAATCCTATCGAGTATTTGTAGTGCCTAACTATTAGCCCACCGATCGCAGCAACCACACCATTAAGTTGAAGTGGCAGTCTAACTGCCTTCGACGAGAATCTCCGACAATGCTATGCCAGTAGTAGATATGAACGTCAACGCAGATCGGTTGAACGGCGCACAGATTTGTGCTGACCGCCAGCTGCTCTTCACAAGTATTGCTTTCTGATATATGCGATGGCATACTCCCTCTTCTGAGGAAGCCTGGTGTTACATGAACTAGGTGATTCTTAGTTATGAATAGCGTGGTCTCAGTCAGGATTGTCGATCCTATTGCAACAGACGTCTAGAAAGGAACCATGCTATCGTAACCCGTCGACTAATTCTCCAGCTTACAGGACAGCGTTGCAACCAATCGCAACGACTGATAGTGGAGATTCATCTGAAAATGACCCGGTAAGTTAATCAAGCAAGCTCCAAATGAAAACCAAGTGAACTAACTCGTCAGAATTTCAGCTATCACAAGAACTGGCGAAAGTTGGAGCCACTGGCTGACGTACAGGGTCACATAGATATAGGTAATAATGGAGTTCAGAGAGAGTTCTCAAAACTCCTAGGTGCTGCGTGGGAAAACCCATCTTGCAATACCTATAAGGAAGCAAAGTCATTTGAAAGAATCGCAAGTACATGCCGATTGTTGGACGGTAGGCTTCCACAGCAAAACCAGAAAAACTTGTAAAATATAAACCCCTCCTCATCGAGGAATACCAGTAAACCTTTTCAGCTTGTTTGTAAAGCGCCCTAAAAGGGTTTGTAAAGTTTGATAAATTGGTCTTTCCCGTCAGATAAACACGACCTACAGATTCCAACTCACTTTTATCTGCCTTCGTCAAATCACCGATCGATTACTGAGTGTTTTACTCCCATGAGGTAAGAACTCGGCAGACAGCGTTCGGTGAGGTGAACAGTTGGTTGTCATTCTTAACGCACATGTGGCTTAATCATCTAAATATGTCGGTCATCACAGTGCATCTGGATTTATTTAATGTTCACGTTTAGAACACCACTTCTTTACCTGCTCGGTTCAACTGAACATAAAAAGTACATTCAACTGAGATCAGTGCAACTCGATATCTTCGACCTTAAGTGGCCACGCTTCTCAGTCTTACAGCAAAATGGATCAGGTCGTGGTTCTATAGATGCGGGGCCTGCGTTCAAGAGAGATTAATTTGACACCAAAAATCTCGCACGTCAAAGAACGCCACCTTGACTTTGAGAGTACGATTCTCAATTTCGTTCCTCAAGCTCTCGCCGTTTAAAATACGACTTCCTAAGTAGGTAGTCAAGTCAACAGTGCAAAGGGCTGCGTAATCAAGTCTAAAACTAACCAGCAACTTCAGTCTTCCAGCAACCTGTGCACTCTGAAGCTACAGTGAGCGCACGATGTTTGGGCAAAATAAGAATACTCTCTAACAATGCATATCTCCCAAGAAATCGCCGAGTAACAACATATTAATGTCCCTGCAACCCAGATCGAACAATTTACCAAAGGAGCATGCCATAGTTGGATCCATCTGAGAAGATTGAACCATCATGCAAAAATGGAGAGTAGCGGCGGATACCGCTTCCAGTGTGAGTTGTGGTCATCATTTCTCTATCGGTTGGTGTAGTGAAGTAGGGTGTTGGCAGTATGCTTACAGAAGTAATCAACATAGCCCTAATTCTGAGCGACTCAAAAAGTGTGGATTGTAGTCAGTAAATGTGCTGACTGTTGGCTAGCAGAGTGTGATGCTGTTCCAAGAATTGGTGGAGATAAGGAAAACCGGCATCCACGCTTTCTTAACCAGGACGTCAACCTGCCTGTACACTACAGACAGACACCCTACAAGCGGATAAGTCGAAAGGGTGTAATGGATACCAAGGCTATAGCAACAGCGGTGTCCCAATCTCCTATCGTAAATGGGAAAGATATTAAATCCACCTTTGCCAAGATAAACGTTCTCAATCCGCACTAGTTAGAATAGATGGATTGGAACCTCCATCTACGCAACATCATCTGCGAATAGTGACAGCATGAAATCGTCCGGATCGGCAGCTTTGAAACACCTTATTGCATTGATGCAATTGCTGACCACAGTTTCGATTAACGGCTTTAGGTTAATAGACAAAGGTATAACCTCAGAAATCTATTGCGAGGACGCAGCAGACTTAGGGGTGTAGCTGAATGGCTCTTCGTAGAGTTAGCTTACCACCTCCAAAAAACCACAACACTTCTGACTGTTGTTAAGCCGTGTCGGACTGTTTCTAACTGTCGTCGCACAAAGTCCAAAAACCTTCCATTTTCTAGCCTTGTAATCTTGCTTCTACGTGGTACCGCTCTATCCCGACCCAATTTGTACCATACGCCATTACACTGACCAATAAAGTAGGCCAACACCACAGTTTAATTTCACCTACGGACGAGAGGGAGCCTGATAACCTGACAAATTTATTTACGGTTTCCAGAATTATATGCACTTATCGTCAAAATATGCGGGTATTCTGGGGGAATTTCATCTAATGCTCAGCCGGTTAAAAAGAAAAATAACAATAAAAACGTAATTGTTCACACGTTGTGATTAGAACTGAAATGACCTCAGCCTCTCTTCCCTAGGAAGAAAAGGTGCGGCAAGTTAGTAGCCCAGCTACACCTATTACAAGAATTAAGTCGAAGGCTGGTTTAGTCGAACTGAAAAATGAGCATCCAAACTGATGTTATACGTTGAACCAAGCAAACAGTATAGATGAACTTGGTGTTCTTTTGCGTAAGGATTTCCTGCTTGCAGAACTGAGTGAGTGAAATCCATACCATGATAACATCCGTCAAGTGATCCTTGGTGTATGAGAACAAAACCTTTTTACAAATAAGTGAAAAGAGTACAGTCGGGTTAGCTTAACTAAAACATACTTCCAAAAATTCTCAAGCCTGTATTACGGTTAGTTTAGTTAGCTTAGTTTGCCTAAGCTTACACAACCTGAGCATGCAACCACGCTGTTGCTGTTGCAGATAGTACTATGCTGACTAGCTGGTTAATTGAATTCATTAATGTAAGCGGAACCATCAGTAGACAGCATCATTCAAGAACAAAGTGCAATGAACAAGCTCGATTTCGGATGCTCGGCACCAGACCAACACGTATGTTGTATATGAAGTAATGTTATCCGGGGAACTCAAGCAAACATGCTCAACAGTGGCATCGATGCATTCCAGCGTGGACTGTTTGAGAAATCCCGCCGGGACGGTCGATCCCTCGGAACATTTAGTGGATTCCATATGAGACAGTGAGAAGTGTGGGTAGAAGAGTCCAAATAAGACACTTTCGAACTCTTGATGTGGCTTCGAAGTGCAACTCGTGGAGCGTTTGTCATATTTTTGGTTGTTGTTTCTATCGCTGGTACGAATCTACTTGAAGCTCACATCTTTCACCACTGGGTCTCTTCTAAGTTAACTAATCCGCTGAACTACTTATTAGTAGTACACAAATAGCGTGTCCAAGTGCGTCCAACTGCTACAAGCAACTTGTTCTCTTTCACACGCCTAGTATGTGAAACGCTGTGTGTAACCACTGTGTGAGGATAAAGCAATAAACAATTGCCATCCACCGGGAATCGCAAACCGTGAGTATGCTTAAAAAACGAAGGCCGGCAAAACCAGCATACCCATTTCAACAGCCTTATCTGATTGACAAAGGAATCCGACAGGGACAGAACCAATACAAAATACGATTTCTGATGGAGTGTCATTCTTGCAGCACCTGTAGAATAGCTCTCAGGAGCGATACTTAGACAAATGCATACAACGTCGAGAGAACAGGGTATCGCGAGTAGAAAAAAAGTAATATGCACTTCGATGTCATTCAACGACGACACGCAAGCTAAAACAATCGTCAGAAGACTCGCTAATGTTGTCACCAAAATGTTTCATGCTGCCAGACTACCAGTCAACTCAATTCCTACATTGTGTTCGTGCTTTCTGTTGATTCTTTCTGGATACCCAGCTGTATGGACCGTGGAGAAGAACTGTTTTCGACAACCCATCATCCAGTCAATATAGTTACACAGGTTCGGCGAAGTTAACACACAAATACCGGCCGCAAACCCTGTTGACATTGGGCCTCAAAGACCAATCCACTGTCTCGATCAGTCCACGTTTGTGTACTGGTTCCCTTGATATTGTACAGTTTACTCGTTAGGTTGCGTGACGAGGCGTTCGTTTGAACGGGTCAAAGAAAATCATACAGCATGGTTCGAGAATGGTTCGACCAAATCGATCAGCAGCACAGCCGTTGCGTACCTAGCCCGTACTAACGACCGAGTTAACCCCATCTTAGGCATTCCACGTGGTCTACAGAGTTCCGGTTAGCCAGCCTAATTTGTCCAGATAACAGGTGTTGGCTAGCGCTCAAGCAATCGCCACTCCATCGCAAAATCCGACTCTCTGTTCGCACAAGAAACCTAGGCAAATCCTAAAGTTGTTGCGGCCAAACCTCACGCCACCAGTCTGCGTTCTCATACAAACCTCGATCCACGACTGTGAGGTAGTAGTGTGTGGGAATGTAAACCACACATCGCCCTTTGAGTGGCTAAATTATAGACACGAGACTTTGTAACGTTTCACGTAATCCAACGACATTCTGCTAAATCTTTTTCAGGGTACATAGTTCCGAAGTCGTCAAAACCATATAACTGCACTGATATGATGACAAATTATCGAAAGGCTCTCTGTTATGACACGAGAAATTGCCATCAAAAATACTCACGTACATGTTTCTGTGGGACATGGGCCCTACGACCATATGCTCTCATGTGAACGTATTTGTGAGCTCCATCCACCCCGGACCAACAGTGGTGTCAGCAAAACAATCAACAGTGCAAATGTTTCATACTCTGTTGAATCGAATCATGCCGTCATTCCAGTGACTTCTTTTCGTCTGATTTACGTAGTCAAGGGAATTCATCGAGAGCTGTCAGGTATTGAATTCTGACCGTAGCTGAATTAATCAGGATTTGTACACTCTGATATATTTCGTTCAGGTCCTGCAGATGCTACTGCCCACTTCATGAAAGAAAAAACCGCGACAGTCCCACTTTCGTCATAACTACTATACAACTGTGCTGAGGCGTGCTGTCTATTCATATCTGTGGGGGCAAAACAGATTTGAACTCACAATCTGTTTCAGTTCGAGTCGCCTCGGTAGCATCATCCTATACGTACTTCATGTATTAGCCAGATTGTGAACAACTGGATTCGGGCACGTCCGCTACACTGCGTACTTAATTACTACTTGGATTACTTTCAACTGTTCCACGGTATCAATGTTTACTTCGACGTATGAGATTTCATCGTCGCAGCGAGCTGTAAGCTACGGTTATTCGAAGTATACAGTACTTTAAGATACAAATAACGGACGTGATGATACCCCTATACTAGTCACCAGCGCACATTTCATTCAATGGCTATCGTATAAATAAAATTACCTCGTTGATTGTGTCGTATGCACACGGACCGGATTTCATATAATCAAAATGCCACCCTCTAAGATAAAACATATCCACTAAAGAAACAATGTGCTCCTCAGAAGGTACTCCAAAACAGAGGAGGTACTCCAAGTAAAACCGAATGCACTATGTGAAGGACATAATCATTAAGAAAAGATATCACTGGAAGTATGAGCGGCGTCCGGAAGTGGTCAGCGACATTGATCATAGTGGTTCACGAGTCGAATACACAAAAATTTACTATTAAGTAGCGAGATTTAAAAACAACTGACGTTAAATGACACATTAAGAATGATTTTGTTGTTTGGCTGCAACAGTGAGGGAGAGGGGGGAACTTCAAATTGAACCGGTTGTTCACACTAGAAAATGTCAATCTTACCCGACAGCGGTAAAACCGCTGATCAAGCGTTGACCGCGCGAGTTGATCATAATCTCATTGATTGCGGTACTGGTTGATCCGAGAGGGACATATTTAGCACAAATAAGTTTCTTTTTCGTTGCCCGCTCACCTGTAACAAAGAAGATACGTGATATGAACAAATGTGTGAGTATGAATGTGTTGATAATCACACTCGTAAACACGGAAAAATGGAATGATACATATAAAAATGACATGGAAAAAAGCAAGGGAATCGAGGTGATAATTACACAAACTTGTGTCTAGAATAGTGCGGTCCAAAAAGACGTTTCAAGTATAGTAGGCTAAATACTTATTGGTTACAATAGCTTGCACCATTCCATGACAGTTAGTGTAACTACTAGAAGCAACTCAAATCCCGGAAACGGCAAACTGCGAAGGAGCTCAACCACACCATGCATAGCGTGATGCTGTACGAGTGTAGTTGTCTAATTTCATGTGCTATGCCGTTCGACAGGTTACTCCGTGTCGGAGTTTAGTCAGACCGGGCAGTCGGATTGCCACCTGTGACTGTGAATAAAACCAGCTCCATCAGCTTCACCAACGCAGTTCATGGAATGACTGATACACGAGTCTTTACCTGCTGTGAGTGTGCAGAAAGATAGAGATCTCGAACCGATAGGGAGGGTAGATTGGTCAACCGGGTTATGAACAGTACATCCCAGAATGAGGCTGATTTGATGGAGCAGTTGGGATGAAGCATTTGGTTAACTGCGATGGAAAGGTACAACTAAATGGCGCACGGTTGGATGCTTTAGCGTAGCACTTGTTTGGTCGTACGACACAAAGCATGGACCTGTGCAAACAAATTGCAGAGAGTTCCGAGATATACCACGGCATATCAAAACTTGCAACATATTGCCTAGGAAAACTGTTCGGTATGCCATCCGACGTGCCGTTTTATACCTTCTCCAGTTTAATATTTTTCGGTGTTAATGTACGATGTCCCAGGTAACTGGGTCCAGACAAGCTTACTTGGCTTACTTCATGCAACTGGCGGGACCGCGTCCAATCACTCCGTAACCAACCAACCAATCCCTGTTTTTCAGCCCCATCAGTGTGCACACTAGCCGTGAGACTCTGCTCCCCACTGAAATCCGGTCAATCCACTTGAGAAATCTTAAACTGGAAAACGTACAGACAGTTAATACTGTAGGAGAGTTACAATATTGGATAAAAAATAAAGAAGGTGGTTTCCAGCACTCAGTTCGTACAAAGTGCAAACGTATATGCGCAGTATGCCTTTTCCAGATTAAGATGTCTTGATATCACTTTCGCGTGTCTTGATGTCCACTTAAGATGTCCCATGTAACTGGGTCTTGCTGATCTAACTTTGTTCACTCTCTGAACCTAGTAGGGTCACGTCCTCTCACACTGTAAGAGCCAATCAACCCTTGCATGTGTCAACATACCGACGTGTGTATTAGCCGTGCGATCCTGTGCACCGTCAAAACCCAGCTAACCCCTTTAGAATATCTGAAATTGACATCGGAGACACGAAACTGATATTGAGACATCTTAAACTGGAAAAAATATGGTGTGCGAGGTAAATGGTTGAGGTCAGTTAGCGCCAATCAACCGGCTGGAAGCTGGCACAGAAAAGGGGACGCATTATGTTCTTGACTCATCGCAGTTTTACGTTTTTCTTCCCGTTGCTGAGCATCGGTTGCTTAGGTGACCTGAATACCATATTATCCCCGATTCGGCAAACTTCACACGAGCCCGATGTACCTACCACTCCTCTGGCTGACTGGACATAATGTCCCGAGTATCGTACGCAGTCAAACAGTGAACGAAGCAATAAGCAATAATTCGTCCTGAAAGGGTAGTGTTTTGTTGCAAGACCTAAGTTTTGGTATTGGTATGTTCGCCGAGCTTGGCATTTACGTTGCAAACGTCTCATCGCCAAGCGAGGTGATATCATCAGTGCGTAAGTGTTTCAGCGTATAGTTTTGAGCGTGGAGTTTCAGCGAACATACCAAAACCACCAACCCGAGCTACGAACAACACCATCACTGGGCTGTCATCACCATGAAATATCCGGTCATTCACGACAGACGCCATTATTCGTAAAGGTTCCTGCAGTAAATCCTTGTAACCCTGAACAGCGAAAGTGTGATACAATAATGACAACGAAATAGCTGCACAGTTCAGCAGATATCAGCCAGTGCATACATGTAAGAGTGCGATGAGTTGCGAGTGTGGGCTGTGCCTCATAAAAGTCAAGTCTGTCGAGGAGTGTGCGCAATCACTTGAGTGAGACAGTGTGATGGATTCCAAGTTAGTTAGTAACTGGTCCTATACACGTAAACCGTTGATACATATGGAGATTGTAAGACTGTTTACAACTTAAAAGTTAAGGACCAACATCTAACGGAGTGCGTATTTATGATTTTTTCCCAATTAGACTTGATTCGAACACAGCTGTCTATTGCTGAAGACAATGTTTTGAAAACCACTGTTGCCACCCAATTTGGATTTTTGGACCACGAAATTCAACGCAAACAGTTTCATTTTGCGTACTGTACGTTGAAGACATTTCAACCATGCGTTCCAATACATAGGAACAGCGTACACATCATTTAACTGCAGTTTAACGCTACACGGATTACTAACTCGACTAACATTAAGTTATTATCAATTCCTCAAGGTGTCCTCTTGGCATATACGCGTAACGGGCACCTCGTTAAAGATATTCCCCTTATACTACTTCTGATTGTCAATAAGGCCGTCTCATTGACACAGTCAACAGCTACTAACGACTTTTATTCGGCTCTGTTGATGCTGTGAAGCCCCTGGCTGAGCTGTGGACTTTAAAACGGAATAAACCTACAGAAGCACCAGAACCATTAAGCCACTCTTTCAACTTGATGCTTACCAAGCAGCCAACTTGTACCACTTGATCACACCCACTCCTATCGGTAGCAATACAGAAGTTTGACATGCGGCTCTCAGAGATACGCCTTAGCAAATAGTTGCTAACCTTTGACAGCTTGTCGCCTTTCTTTCCAGAAACCTCGTAACTAGAACAAACACGATGAAACATTTTCAGCAGTGAACCCTTGCCAACCAATCTGTAAGTCAGATAGTTACACTTTTGTGTGAAAAGACACTTATTTTGTGTCGTTATCAATAACAAACCATTAACTTAGGTCCACCCAGGTAATACACATTATTAATCGCCACTACTATTATGCAACATAGACCACATTCTCCAAAATGCCTCCGATATGAGATACGTCTTGGAGGAGCATGACATTGTGGCCGAATTAGCGTAAGAGTGGATAAGCAGATTGAGAATAACAAGCTACGACCAAGTAGTAATACTCTACGTTTCAACCACCTCGGGTGGCCTTCCTCAGTGAGCGTAAGAGTTATTCTTAACTAGAAGGTGAAGTAGCAGATGCACCGTANAATACTCTACGTTTCAACCACCTCGGGTGGCCTTCCTCAGTGAGCGTAAGAGTTATTCTTAACTAGAAGGTGAAGTAGCAGATGCACCGTATCAACACGGTTAGTAATGTGAGCGTGCACGTGACGAGATTAGCCGGTTGATTCCTGAACACGCCAACTAAATGTATCAGATTAAAAAGACATCTGTGGTTGACACCCTTTCAAACATCGTCTTCTGAATAGAAGAAAACCTCAAGCCACCGGCCTAGGCATACATAAGCACGGGACTCTCGCACCATTCACACAAGATAGTTTAATCCTCCAGGTGCATGTTTTGAGCATGCGTATGCTGATGCCGTTGGACCTTTGTCGCAATCGAGAGTATACGAATAACCTTTCACACATACCGATAGGCATACATGGTGGGCCGATGCTTCCTCGCTTCTGATACAGCTACACAAACTACGGTACACGTCTTCGTAGTCAGATGGATCTCAAATATCGGTGCGCCATTCACTTACCACAAATTGTGGTTTCTGGTTCGAATCCTATTTAGTCGAACAACTAACAAGCATTCTTGGAGTTCAACATATCTGTGCTAAAGTCATCTAAAAGTTAAAGGAATGGCTGAGAGGTTTCAGGGGACTCAAAATGTTGCACACATCGCTGAAACAGAAAATCGGATAATTTGACGAAGTACGACAAATGCTTCTTCACATACGAAATTATGTTCATATTGACAGTCAACGTTCTCCAACGGAATTCATTTATGATTGCAGCTAACGTCTGCCGGAGCATCAATTGACAATTCTGAATTTCGCTTAAGTCATTGATCCGAAAAAGTGCGCACACAGTTGAACAAACAAAATTGGTAGAGTAGTTGACAACAGTTGGCTGATTCGAACCTGACAGATAGATACAACATTTCTACCAGTGGAAAGCGTGTTCCCCATACGTTCAGCAAAAAGCGAAACACGACTCAAGGATCGTCTAGCACCCTTTAGCCAAAAACTAAAAGATCCATCATGACAATATCCGGATTCGCTAGTACGTTTTCGAGCCCTACATAGAACGGGCGTACACGGAAGCTCACGTCGTCAGTGCACCCTGTCTGTGTGAAGTGTGGTAATGGTCCCAGCCCTTCGTCCAATGTTGGTTAATTCTAATTACACACTTCAATAAACATCGCAACACAGTGTGAAATGAATCAGACAAAAGAGGAGAAAATCACATCAAACAGATCATATCCATTGATGCCATGGCTGCCCTCATGATCACAGTTGGAGTCATCCGATTCGGATTAGCCTGTCGCAATGACCGAAACCAAAAGGACGTCTGCGATCACCGTAAGTGGCTCGCGCTGCACCATTTGCGATTTTAATCTCACACCACGTATTCAGTGAAAACCCCGAAGAATAAGACCAGTAGGTGTGTGAATGAAGTCTTTGTGTGTAGTTGGTCAATGCTGGTTAGCTCTCGGAAAATAAACAGAGAAGGACTGTAGTGGTAAGATCTACACTGGGAAGAAAAATATTGAAAATATAACGCAAGAAGCATCCCACTATAGGAGTACACGTAAGTGCGCTCAAGAGAGGATGTGGAGTAAAATCAATCTGCAGGATTGGACTGAAAGAAAATAGACAAAACATTCAACGGACAGTACACCAACAATGGTGAAGAAAAGAAAAGATAGAGGGCCACAGCCATCCAGCTTTCTGAAAATGGGAACGAATGAGTTTTAAACGACGGTAGTCGTTGGCTGATGTGGACAAGAAAAAAATGGATGTAAGTGATATGACTTACTTGACCCTAACGTACTCGTTGTCTCTTGGCCGACGATGCATTATGAGTAAGTTGATAACCTACTAATCCCAAAAAGCCAGTGCATTCGCAGCCACACACGTCGCAACGCCATATAATCATGTCACCACGACCTATGGCACTGAGGGCTCTCGTGCGTACCGCACGCTTCCGTTCACGGCCGTGCAATTGCTACTCATTGAACTTGCGGACGCCCATCCTGAGCAGGTTTCTCCAGGCTGTCTGGTTCAACGTTTTCCAACTCTTCCCAACATCTAAAACCAACCTCGTCTGCCTTCAACTACTTTACAACTCACTCAGCGTCATCGTTCACATGGCTGTAATGATAGTTCTGTAAAAGTTGGAGTTGATTAGAACCGCAATCTATTATATACAGCACAATCTCAAAGTGTTGCCATTGGGAACATGAGTCAAAAGGTACGCTGGTATTTCCATCACTTATGAACGCATGCAAATACGCATATGCAGAGAGAGTAGTATTACCGACTGATGACTGGCTGATAGATCACCAACCAAGAATTCAGAGAACAAAGACGTGACTGAAAAAGGTTACAAGCACAACCTATTAGTACGGTCATCTGACCGAAAATTCGTATCACTAAAGGCTAACCGCGGTGACCGAAACGAATTAAACCTCTGCGCTATCGACTTTTCTGAACACCTCAATTATCTACCCTCCTTTGGAGTAGCCCGAACTCACAGAGATTAGGAGATAAACACACATCAATCGAACAATAATAATTGGCCAGAACAGATTACTGTCAGGCTAATTAACGAAGCCAAACATAACTCCAAACCATTATGTGATATGGCGAGCATATAATGATGCACCGACTGGAGCGATTGTAAACGATGACCTACATCGGGCATCCAATTAGCGCGTGGGAAATGACCAATGCACCTGTAGTAATACAGAAACTTCCAAACAAATAGATTACGCCACTCAAACGACGTCACCGGTGTTTGTGACGAGTCGTTTGGATATCCGCCTACAGTTAAGTCACAGAGGTCGAAGTTGAAATTAGTGATGTGACCTTTGACCGCGGTAGCTGCAGGGTTTTTCATGAACTGCTTTCGAGAAAAAAGAACCGGATTGCGTGACCGAACTGCGATCGACTCCGCGGTGACTAGTATTTGCTGTCTGACCAGTTTGGGATGGGTCGTCAGAATTTTGTAAACTACGCGAAAGACCATATTTGGATCAACGTAATGGTCCATATCAGCAAGATGTGCGACTACTGGGCTGTTAATGGTTTTCAACAAACTGGTCCTAAACCAGGCAGCATGGCGTCCTTGGAATTGTTTGAGCAAACGCCTGGTTATCCGACCCACAGCTGTATAACAGCGACCGTAGATTGATCGAGGACAGACATTTTGTCTTTCAGACTCAAAACAATCGGGGGAGAAGTAATGAACCACCTCCGTACTGTTGCTGCCGAGAAGTTGCGTCTAAGGGTCTGATACGGTCGACGGTTCAGTCTTTTTGTCACATCACTCTTGAATGGTAGACGGACGAAGATGACTTTCTTTCTGCTGTGACTAGATTTATGGTCTATGGACGCGTAAGTTGAAAATAACAGATAAAACAGCGGTTAAAGATACTGTGGATAACGGAACGACGGATAATGACGCAACAGATGAAGAAACAGAGGACAACGACAAGGTACAGCGGAGTACACACGAATAACTAGGAACTTCCCAGCCAATCTAACCACCTAAGACTAAAGCATGAAGAAAAGAAGAAGACTAGCCTACAAACTGAGCTTTGTTATGCCGCTCAGACCGAAGACACGTTTACATTTACAGGGTTTGTGATCAGCAAGCATGCAAGATCGAAAACTGGACCAGACAATTATTACTCTTATTGTACTGCCTCTGTAGAAGTGGTCCTTTTGGCTCTGCCGATAAGACATCAAACAAGAGTACGCTTCTGTTTGAGTGATACAAAGCTATTAAAATATGTGTACTGCTCAGTCCACTTTGTCTTGTGATGAATCGAACGCTGAAAATATTCATTTAGTTGTTGATAAACAGATTGGGAATAACACAACGTTACGAGCAAGTTGTAATACTCTACGTTTCAACCACCTCGGGTGGCCTTCCTCGGGAGCGGACATCTTACAACTGATTAATTCAACTAGTTGTCTTTTCAGACTCACATCTAGAAAATCGAGCGTGGTATCCGATTCTGATTCAAAAATGAAGGTGATAAAACGACATGCTTGGTTGATTGTTCGTGCAACATCGATTAGATCCTGGTCTGAGTTCAGTAGAGCAAAAATATCATCTACGTATCGCCCACGGAAACAATTTCAATGTCACTGTTTAGTTGTAGATTTTCTAGTCTGCCTATGAAAATACCTATGTATCGGGATTTTCGCCCAGTTTGACTTTTAGACTGCCAACGTCTCATAATCTAAACGAGGTGACATCATCGGTGCATAAGTATTTCAACATACAGGTTTGAGCGTGGGATCTGGTCAAACCCATATGTTGAAACACTTACGCAATGATGATGTCACCTCGATTAGGTGATAAAACGTTGGCAACCTAAAAAGCCAACTTCAGCGAACATTCTAATATCCAAATTCTCAATCCGAGCTATGAAAAACATCACCATTGTTTCCAACTATCAGGAATGAAAACATCTGTTAACAGTGGGCCTAGCGGAACTCGAGTTGTATACTGAGTGTATAGCACAGCTAAAACTCTTTAAGCATAGGCGTTGATATACACCTTTAGATATTTGATTGTTAAATGTATTCACAAATGAAATTGAGTCTCTAACAGAGGAACATTTGTTATCAGTGAAGGTATGCCTAAACAACACATACACTTGTTACTGATATCAATATTTTCAACCTTAGCAACAAAGTAGTGTCAAGTAGAGTAGGGTAACATTATTATGCTAGCCACTTTGAGGACGTAGGATAGGGTGAATTGTACATATTAATGATAGGTCTCGGTGGTTGGTTTGGCTTGTGGATCTTCGGTAAACCGTATAAACGAAGGATGGTTCAACCGGTCGACTTGAGTCGGTCAAATTCAGCTGCTGCAATTCCTCCTTGGTGGAAAAGTCGTTTAAGACTATCGACTACTTGGCCTTCAGTCGGAATCGTTTCATCCTCTTCCGCAACCAATTTACTAAATTGGCCCCAGTATGAGAGGACGTGTAACACTTTGTTAACACAATCTTTTCTGTCCACAATCATTATGCCTGCTCCCGTCCGGGAATGTTAGGAACATACCTTCACGTTCACGAGTTCTCAGGGCCTAAAGGTGTCTGGTTGTGGTAGGATTATTATGAGTCAAACTTGATTTCCGGTACTGATATCAACAACTGACCACGTCTGATTCGAAATGTCTCTGACATAGGAGTCAGCTGATAGTCTGGTTACAGATATTTTCAAACGGAACCTCAATCTCTACGTTGTCATCTTTACGGTGCAAACAGCAAAGCTATGGTCCTAACGACTTGACTTGCGATAAAATTTGAAAATAACTTTCTGGGTTGACTGTAAACTGTGATTGAGGTTCCCCGTCATTAAGACCGTTTATTAATCTTCACGGTCTTTCGAAAGCCCGTTTTGTAGCGATTGCCTTCACTTAGTCGTCGAAGTCCTTGCACTTTTGTTCTATCTAACTCTGAGTGAATATGTAAACCGCTCATCACGAACATCAGTAACTCGTCGTTAGAGTGGCTCAACCCGTCCATTCTGTACCCTATTATACGGACCAATGGAAGGTTTCTTAAGACGGACTTAACTTTGTTCAACAGACATATCAACATGGATGTGATGAAGGATTTACCGAAAACAATTGTTCGCCACCTGTAACATCCGTCTTCGACTGCGCAGCAAAGTATGCGGGCAAATCTCTAAATAATCAGCTGCTATCGGGGCCGGATCTAACAAATTCATTGGCTGGTGTGTTGTTGCGATTTCGACGAGAGAAGATTGCGGTCATGGCAGACATCGAAGCAATGTTTCATCAAGTTCGCGTGCCCGATAGAGACCGCGATACGCTGAGATTTTTGTGGTGGACGAATGCTGAGATGCAAGGCTCTCCGACGGAATACCGCATGTGCGTTCATCTATTCGGCGCCGCTTCGTCTCCTAGCTGCGCTACGTTTGCTTTGAGAAGAACCATTTCAGACAACGCCGACCATTATGATGCAGACGTCCTACGGATGGCAAAGAGGAGCTTTTACGTCGACGATTGTTTATTCAGTGCAGCAACCATTGATAACGCTAGGGACTCCGCCAATCAGCTAAAGACCCTATTAGCGAAAGACGGCTTCAACCTCACAAAGTGGACAAGTAACGATGAGAGACTGTTATCACTGCTACTGGAATCGGAACATACGGTATCAACAACGGTATCAACACAATCACTTAACCTAGGCGAACCTAACGTGCAGAGGGCATTGGGGTTGAAGTGGGACCTCACGAATGACGCTTACAGGTTCGATGTGCCACCGATGGACAAGCCGTTCACTCGAAGAAACATACTTTCCTATGTTTCTTCGATCTACGATCCACTCGGGTACGTTGCACCCGTTACACCGCTTGCTCGATGGATACTCCAGCGACTATGTAAGCTGCATGTGTCATGGGACGATCTTATTGAAGGTAAAGAACTAGCTTTGTGGACGAAGTGGATAGCGACAATACCGTGTCTCAACCAGTTTTGTTTGCAAAGGTGCATTAAACCCCACGGGATAGAACGCTGTAGTGATTTCCAGCTGCATATCTTCAGCGATGCTTCTGAGACGGGATACGGTGCAGTCGCTTACCTCGTGATGTCCGATGATTGCCATATTAAACACTGCTCCCTGACAATCGCGAAAGCTCGAGTGGCTCCCATCCGCTTGACAAGCATGCCCCGGTTAGAGTTAGCGGCAGCCGTCGTTGCTGTTAAACTGGCCCAACAGATAGAGCGCGAAGTGGAATTGTCAATTGAATCTACTACGTTTTGGACTGACTCAATGATGGTCTTGCACAGTGTGCTAAATTCGTCCAAACGATTCCCGACCTTTTTTGCTAATCGGTTGGCCACAATTCACGAAGCATCTCGACCAGAGCAGTGGCGTTATGTTGACACAAAACGCAATCCAGCCGACCTTGTATCGCGCGGCATTTATGCCCACGAATCTCAGAAGTTGGACCGATGGTTATATGGCCCTGAATTCCTACGCAGTAAGGAAGACGAATGGCCACGTCTTGCGGAGGCCGAACCAGGCATGATAAAGGACGTTGAACAAGTTTGCAATGCCGCTACTATCCAAACTTCAGACCATTCACATTTCTTTATGCCAAAGTTTGAGGACATAACATCCTGGGACAAGTTACTACGAACGGTCGCATGGCTTATTCGATATAAACAGTTTGTATCTAAACGAAGACAAACGGTTCGCACAGTAAGACTGACCGCTTCAGAACTTGACGAAGCAACGAATGGGATATGTAGATTAGTGCAGCAGCAAGTATTTCATTCAGAATTGAGGAAACTTCAGACCCACTGGTGCACTGAAGAGACGATGAAGATACATTCCGAATCCATCAAGAAAGTCTTTCGGAGTAGTCGCGGCCCACTTCAAAGGCTGAATCCATTTTCACTCAATGGTGTTTTGCGTGTAGGTGGGCGACTGCAACAATCTTGTTTACCTTATGATGCGAAGCATCCGATCATTCTGCCTGCGAAACACTTTGTGACCCGTTTGCTGATTCGGCACTACCACAATATCAATGGTCGACCACTGACGGTCGAAAACTCTCCCGGGACGTACCATTTCGAACGTACGTGACATTTCATATTCATTCATATGTCTATTCATGTGCATTTGCTGATATCCATGTATTTTCTATTATAGAAACATTACCGAGCTGTTTGCGGCCGTTATCTGTTTGATTTGACCTCGGGGTGTTAAGTTCTAGTGGTACCCAGCTGACCTCTGAAGTAAAACGCAGAGCGGATTCTACACCACCCTTATCTTTTACGACTCAATGGGTATCTTTTCGAGAATACGGAAACCGTTACGCACGCGTTTCAAACTTTCCGCTGATGTTTACTTCTTTGGTTTTATTTCAGGTGGTCCGCCTTTGTATTATTCAACGTGTCCCACACCAAATGAACAAAACATAGAATAGTAACACTGTTCTTCTTGAATGAATTGTGTGAGTGATCACGAATTGCTACTCACCAGTATCAAGTGTATTCACAATGGCCTTATACCCCGCTGGTGCCATATCCCCCTCATTGATCAGGGTCAGGCCGACGAGGACTGGGGTTTGAGCGTTCTATAAATAAGCAAAGGAGAGTGGATACTAACTCAGATTGAGGTGTTTACCATCGAGTGATCTAACAAAGTAACTAAACAAAACAATGAACAAGAGTAGTATTTAATTGTTTGTTCCATAAAGTGACATGCTAAAAACGATACATGGTGGCGGCTAGCATTGCCGCAAAAGCGTAGTATTGTTCCGTAAACTACCGTGATATCTCTGGGAAAAATGTACAGAAAATACTCGCCAACTACTGTATATAAAAAAACTTGCAGTAAATGGGTGGCTTACGCAGATCCATTGCACAACGATGCTAACCTATAAAAAGGCTTTCGATATGCGCATGCGGTTGGTAATCAAAAACGGGAGTCCACCCAGGAGGAATTGTTAGTTAGCTACTCACTGTCATGTCAAACATATCCAGAATGAACAACCGGGAGGTTGGATCATGTATGGTGACTTGTTTATTTATCTGTTGAGCCCACATAGGATAACGTTATAAGTATTAACAGTGTGACATTTAAAACACTGCGTTTCTTTGATCAAAGACAACCAAGAGATATGCATCAGAAAATATCAACCGACGTAACTATTATCGCAATTGCAAGTGAACTGATAGGTGACATGAGGCGGAATAATTAGGTGCATCATATCTAGTGTTTTCGTAACCACTGCCCGAACTGATGAAAGGAGGCACAATTCAGTTGCACCTAACTAGTCTGTCGCATACGTCGTTTATCAGTTCACTAGCGGTTGCAACGACAATTATGTAGACAGAACGGATCGATGCCTGCGTCACAGAATGCTTGAACACCTCTTTAAATGGTGTATTCAGTTTACCAAGCGATCGAACAGCCAAACGAGCAACCAAGCGCAACCCAAATTCATCCTCAACTACGAAGCCCATCCTGTAAAGAGTGTCGACCTGATCAGGTCGTTTACTGTGTTGCTACGGCACCCAAACCCCAAAATTCTGGCCACCATTGAAGCTGTCTGAATCAAACAAAGAATCCCAGTGTTGAGTGCGTAAAAGACAGTGGCCCATGCCGTCCAACTACCGTGATAACGACCCTCTGACCTTAAACTGACTCATTTCAACTACTGTTGCCATACCCCTTTGTTGTGTATTCCGTTTGCTTTTAGCATGTGGTTGGTGAGATCAATCGAATTGCTGACACCCAGCAACGTGTCTTTTGACTGTTCTGAAGTACTTCAATAGACAATCCGCAAAACCCGTAAGTAGCATGTAGTTCAAACAAGTACAATGAGGATTACCCTCCTAGTTCACATGACATAGAAACAGAACCGCAAACAGGTCTAATTGCCCAATGTTCAAAATATCACCGGACGTGAGTCAATCCCTTCTTTCTTCATTTGTTTAACACGAGAAATAGCAACGCCCCCAACAATCAAGCAATTCTCTATTACACTTAGATAAACGGCTAACGAACGCGCTGGGCAACAATAACGAACAACAGAACAATGGATAACCAACTGAATAACAGAGGAGATGATCATTCGCGATCAACCCGAAACATTTCAACAGACCCAAACACCCAAAGGATAACGGATAAAAGGCAGAAGGAAAAGCAGCCTCCCATTGCGTCCCATTATATCGCCCAGTGGGAAGACAGATCTTAACACAAACTCGCTCGTACTAACAGGGTTTGCGGCCAATCATCAACGTCATCATCATCATCATAGACAGCAATACATTAGTGGTTCACACCAATGCTTAACTGTAACACAACCATGAAGAAAAAGCAAACCCTATATAGGAAGTGAGAGAAGGGGAAAAGGGGGACGGGACGGGACGTAACTACTGCCCCGCGTCATTAAGTACACTCACTTCACTGACAACTCGGACAAACAACGACAACATTCACGCCACTAAGCTCGATTAGCCGCCATCTCACCTAGAGTCTCCAGCCACCGACTCTGTGAGTCTCGAGGACCCCAGACCGGGAGACGAACTCGATCTCCAGTGGCCAACCCCTTCGTGGACGACTTCATTTCCCTACGCCAGGTCATTATCTGTCCACCTCGCACCTTACGCCAGTCGGTCACAGTGTCAGCGAACAGTGCTCGGTGTGGTAGACGACTAGTTGGCATCCTTAATACATGACCTAACCATCTAAGCCTGTGTAAACGTAGAGATTGGACAAGAGAACTCGT